>BRDA01091088.1:0-17613 GCA_036984385.1 Crenuchus spilurus
CTATTTATCTTAAAGTCATTAATAATATGGTAACATGAGTGTTTTATTAGTTCTTTTATAAGTGTTAAACCGTGAACCTGGCAACTGTGCTCTGCCTTCTCGTGCAGCCTGCTGTTGGAAATAGGGTGACCAGATTCTAATTCACTGGATGTGGGACAAAGACTATGTTTGTGTGGGACAATGTGGGACACCAGTGCATGGAGATAGTCTAAAATAACGGCACATAACAGACTGCAAATAAAAATGTGTGTGTGCATGTATATACAGTCATGTTCAAAAGTTTACACACCCCTTCGACTTTTCACATTTTGTCACCTTACAACCACAAACTTAAATGTATTTTATTGAGATTTTAAATGATAGACCAACACAAAGTAGCACATAATTGTGAAGTGAATGAAAATGATACATGGTTTTCAAAATTTTATCTAATAAAAATCTTAAAAGTGTGATGTAAAAGTATTCAGCCCCCTGTACTCTGATACCTCTAAACAAAATGAGTTAATAGAGTCTGGCTGTGTGTAATTCAGTCTCAGTATAAATACACCTGTTCTGTGAAGGTCTCAGTGATCTAAATATAAACTGTGATTATTCAGCTTGTTTTTGCAGTGCAGGTGTCTCTGGTCAGGTTGTTATAATATAATGTGTGTGTCACACAACTCTGTAAGCACACTTGTGTTTATAACTCAGCTCTGGCCCAGAGAACATTAAGATGTACAGTGTATTAAATGTACAGTGTCATTATTTCTTCTGAAAAGATATGAATCACAGAATTTAGACCAATAACACGAGATGATGTTAGGAGCTGCAGCAGAATCTCGGTTGTCTTTTGTTTTAACAAAGTTCTAATAATATGCATTTTTTAGGACTTCCGTTTGTCTACTGATGACAGCCCTTTCCCCACACAGCCATCTGCGAAATGCCAGATTATAAAACACTGCAGTCTGACTATCAGTAACAATGCGGGACAATGTCTCAATTTGCAGGACGCGTGAAAAGTAATGAAAATGCGTGACTGTCCCGCACAAAGCGGGACATCTGGTCACCCTAGTTGGAAACAGTGTCTGTGTTGCCAGGTTCCACAGTATCCCCCATTTGCAACCAACTTTAATTGAGGCAAAATGAGAGGGCAAGTGCTTGGAATGTAGAGCGCATTACAATATATGTCTCTGTAGCATGCTTTAAAATGTGGCTCAGGAGCATGTGGCTCGGGAGCCGCACAATGAGTATCCCTGATCTACACCATACTAATAAATTATTGTGGTCTAAAACCAGGTGTTTCAGTTTCATTGTCTAACCCCTGTATGTATATATATTATATATATGATGGGACATTATTATTATTACCATCTAGGTATTTAGGTATATACTGTATAACTAATGAGACAGTTAGGCATTAGCTATAAGATTAGTCCATGTTCTATATTTGTAATATAAACCAGAACCCATTTAAATGTTCCAGGTGGGTTCTCTGATTGTGATCAGGAGTGAAAGCTCAAAGCTGACGCCTTTCCTCAAACTCTCTCTGGAGTGCTTATGTAGGTAGGCTGTCAGCGTGATGCTCTCTCTGCTTTTCCTCAATTACATTCAAGCTAAAAAGCCCAAAATGAGGGAGAGTGCACATTTAGTTTGGTACGCTGGTGGAACTCATAATTGAAAGCTATTAGTCGCCCTGTGGCCTGCCAGGTCTTATGGGAGAAAACAGCACAAGTCCGAAATCTCAGCGGCCCAGCGCGACTCCCACACAGAGGGGCAGATGTCTAAGCTGTCTTTGTGTACTTCACAGATTACCGTGACAAAATAATCCATTAAGTACATTATGTACGCTCAAAGCACTTCATTTTCAATATGCAGAGACATGAATGTGACATGGGTTTATTAGGCTTGATGGGCTTATACAGTAATTGGACAAATACCTAACATTGTCAAGTCATTGTGTCTGTGACCTCTCTCACCTTGGCCTCATTTAAAACAATAGATCTCTCAAGTACAACAACAAAAATTCAAAACTTTCCTGCCAATGTCTATACAAATAGCATTCAGGCGTGTTCAGGGAACACCTTTTTAAATTTAAAGATAGCTGCCACTTGTGTGCTTCTTGGTGAGGGGGTGCTATGCCTTTTGATTGACAAGTTGGCTAAGTGAATATAAAAGAAAGTATTTTTAAACTTTTTGAAACTGACAATCAAAACACAGAAACCGAAAAAGGGGAAAATGCATGAATACAATTTTGTTTGGAAACAACAACTTTCTTCTTTCTGTGAGAGGAGCTAAAGTATCCTCACTATCGACTATCGACTGTGATAAATTACCATTTGTTCATTTGTACCATTTGTTTATTTATCCACAGTTAGTTCCTGATTGGCTGAGAAATGTTCAAGCAGTGCTGATATATAGATGATAACGAAACTCTGTTAGAAGCTCTTTAAGTATTACTCCGCCACATACACATAAACCAGCAATGATGCCAGTGTGCCCCCACATCCAAAACAGCTCTTGAGTGCACTGCAGAGAAACAAAGTCAATACAGCAAAATAACTGGACATTTTTATGTATTTGCAGCTCAGATGAAGAACAAAGATAAAGACAGTTTTAGTACCATCAACAAAAATGAAATGAATCAGCTTCTACCAGCAAGTTCACCAAGTCAAGAGCTGAACTTAAACATATGAATAAACTTTGGATCAGCTGAGAGTGTTTAATGAAAGACTTGCAGTTTACACCAATAAACAACATCTTATCATCAGTACTATATCTGTGTTTACAGTCTGTATAATAAACAGTTATTGGGAAATAACTACCAAATGCTGTAAATGTAGTCTGATGATGTTTTAGCTGTGGAGTGTCTGATAGAGGAATTACTTTACCTCACATTCTCCTTTATCTTAAAGTGTTTACAGTGATAACAAAACTGCTTAGAATTGGTGGGTGTAAAAAATGAAAAATGATCGACATTGAGATCAGATGGAAACTCAGAGGAGTTTTTAGTTTAGGTCTACTGTTGCTCACATCATTATCCTGAGATGAAGACCTCAAAGTGCTTACAAATAGAGAAATCTGACCTCTGCATTTAACCCATCCATACAGTAAAACACGTATACACAGCAGTGAATACTGTACTTCCAGTGTCTTAAATTTGGTAAAACAGAATTGTGTAGAAAATATTGTATTTATGTCTGTTTTGCGTAAAAGCTCTTAGAAAATCAGGAAAATGTATTTAACTACGAGTGAGTTTTTGATCAAAATGTTTGTAAGAATTGACTGCTTGGACTAGCCGTATACAGATTCATAGTCAGTGTGACTGTGTTGTGGGTTTGGGGTGTACTAGAGGCATAGAAACAAGAAACACCAAACAAACATCTCTTAACAGTAGAGCTCAGAGAACAGATGAAGCAACCCAACGCCACATACCCTGTGCACTGGATCAATGGGGGGGTTCGGAGTGTTTATCAAAGAAATTACTGATCATAACATCATCCTTATTGGTCTCTAAAGGGAAGCCAGGCCCATCTTGCAGATTACTGCTTGATGAGAAAAAATGCAATTAAAATGTCAACTACTTTTTATTAGAAGCCGCCCGCCCTGTCGAGTCTAACGTCCCCCAGAGCAGGAAATAGATGGCAAAGCAGAAGTCTGCAGACAGAATTAAAGAGTGTTGCGGTAAGAGGAAAACAACAAACCTGTCCCGTTTTGGGAGCAGTTGCCCACCCTCAAAGACTTTTCTTTAAAAGCAGTCCTCTTTGAATAAAAAGAGAACTTTGTCACTTCAGGTCATGATTTCACTGCCATTTGTGCTCTAAATGAGCATCTAGATCCCACCTGCTAACTACAGGGCTTGTGCCCTTAAGCAATCTTTTAATTTAGTCCTTGTAATTAGTTTACTAACTGAAATGCAGATTGTTTTTATGTTTTTACTCTCTAATATTATTCAGAATTAGAATAATCAAGTAAAAGTACTTAAAAACATAACTCAAGTAAAGGTACTATTAATTAAATCAAGTCAAAATGTATCGCTATTGAAAAATAAAAGTACTGAATGTAAAAATAGTGAAAAAGTACTAGAATTACAGTAAATATGATCCATTCTTATATTATATAATATATAAATATAAATTAAATTAATAGATTAAATATAATCCATATTTATGATTTTTTATTTATTTTTTTGATAATTACTTTATATCTTGGAGAATGTTACTAATTCCAATTTCCAATGGAAGGAAAAATGGGAAAGAAGATACATCAGTAGTTTCTCCTAAATAACAAAGAGTTCAGTTGGACCCACAAAAGAGACTTTAGCTTAAGTCTCGTACTGCTCAGATGTTTCTCCTGATATGTCTGTTAATGTTGTTTGAGACGTCCTCCTGAGTTTTAGTAGAGATTTCACACAAGTCACACACTGTACGCCGATTCACAGAGATCTCAAACATTTCTTAACAAAGAGGTACTGAGGGACACCAGCCACCCCTAATGGACTCTTCTCAGTGCTGTCGTCAGGGAGGCGTTTTCACACCCTGAAAGCAAACAGAAAGGATGAGGAAGAGCTTCTTCCCGCAGGCCAACTCTGAACAGTAACACAGACACGCACACACACCTCAAAATATGCAAACACACACATACACATACTTTACACCTTATCATGAACATTCACTTTCTACTGTACATTTACCGTCTATGTATATTTGTATATTTACCACCCATGTCCATTGTACATCTGTATCTTGTAAATTTTGCACATTTATCTGCATATTTGTACAAGAGATCTTCTATTATTCTTCTAGTTCTCTTTTTTTACATCTCCTTATCTTATATATTACAGTTATTATACTTCTATTTTTTATGCCTTACTTTTATTTTTTATTTTATATTCTCTGCTATTCCATCCCTTGCTATATGATTGACTTGATACCGTAATTTTCTATACTCGCGTTTCCATTGACCCTAAAATATCCCAAATTAAAATTGTGATTAAAATGTGCTTAATGGAAACACAACAATTAAAAAAAAAACTCACGTTTTTTGATAAAAGTCTTTTGCGCTAAGATGAGGTGGTTTTTCAGTCGTATTGAAATTGGTTTATATCACAAAAGTGTAATGGAAACACTCAAACAGACTTTTTTGCGTTAAGGGAGTCACGTGATCAACAACCGGACGTTTCTATTGGCAAAAAAGACGACGAAGAAGACAACAGAAAGTGCGAGGATAAAGATGACGCGGCATATTTGGAATAACGAGGAGAATCCTTGGACAATGTGCAGTTGGCTCCACTAGAGATCCCACAGCATCACAAAGTTCATTAAAAGTTGAGTGTGTCATTCTAAAATGTTGAACCCACAGCTCTTCTGTAAAACCATCGACTACAATTTCCCAAAAACGCCGCATACGTAGCTGCTCCCAAGTATAAGGGGCTTGTCGCTCCAAAGTCTCGATAAGTCGCCGTCTCCTCTGATGGCTGATGATGAGCGCTAGTGCCGTGGTAGCAGTATGTATAAAGCTGAAGTATGTGTTTACATCCACTGCCGCCATGTTTGTAATGACTTATCACGAGAACAAACATATTCACATGTGATTTTATAAAAGTATTTCACATTTAATGGAAACACCGCAATTGTGAAACTTGTTTTGTCAAATTGTTTTTTCAACAAAACAGAATATCCATAAAGTTTTGTGCAAAGCTGCAATGGAAACGTGACTTATGACTGTGGTCACATTGATGAATAAGGATCAGACCCAAGTACTTACTCTTGGAATGAGATCTTACCCACAATTCCAAGTACAGTGTAACTGTAGGTGTCTTCTAGGGGTGCAGGAAAAAATCGATTCGAGCTTGAATCGTGTTTCTAACACTGAACGATTCAGAATCGATTCTCATTTTAAAAAAATCGATTTTTTTTGCGGGTGTGGGTGTGCCTTCTCAGCCACCGTAGTGCTAGGCAAAACAAGGAAGCAGCGTGTGCCGTGTCGCGTTACGGTGTTTGTTGTTGCGCTGCTAAAGTATGGATGATGAAGAAAAAGAATTTCAACCGCCTCCGCAGTCTTTGAAAGCAACCATTTGGAAACACTTTGGATTTTACCGTCAACCCGGCCGGGTAAGAAAGGGCTTGACGTGACTCATGCAATTTGCAGAGATTGCAATGGTAAAGTAAATCTGCTGGGCAAGACATTCACTGAGGTCAGAGTTGCACCCAAATCAGCCAACACCAGAGCTGAGGAGGAGCTGAACAGGTATCTGGCTGTACCTGCACGTTCTCTCTCAGAAGACCCCCTTCACTGGTGGAAGTCCAATGAGAGAGATTTCCTTCTACTAGCCAGATTAGCTAAACGCCATCGATGTACCCCTGGTACAAGTGTAGCAGCAGAGAGTTTTCTCCACTGCTGGAGATGTAGTGACAGCTCAGAGGAGCTGTCTGTCTTCAGAGCAAGTAGATCAGCTTATTTTCCTGTAGAAGAACCTACATATTTGATTACTGCCGATTTAGTTGTCAATCATTTTTTGTGATTTGCTGTTAAGAAAAAAAGAGAACAGTATTTGTATAATTTCATTTAGCATGCTCTCAGAAATCTAAAGGCAATGCCTATTTCCTTATAGAGGCTGCTATAAACCTTTTATTTTGTAGTTTTTACACAAAGAGGGGTTACAATATTTTTAGTTTTATTTCATCTGTGAAGTGGAAGTTCTGGCAGCTAACCTAAGCCTACCCATTTTATTAATGTACCAGCACTTTTATTTTTGGAAGCACTTTCATATATTTGTATGTTCTCAGAAATAGGCAGCTAGCCTAAGCCTAGTTCTTGTATGAAGCAATTTGTTGTTTTTACAGAAAGAGCAGTATTTTTGTATAATTTAAGTTATAGTGGCAAGTTCTGGCAGCTAGCCTAAGCCTACCAATTTTATTTATTTTACTACAGTTTTATTACTTTAATGTAGTGTTCTGATAACTGTGAGAAGTTCAAGTAGCTTGAGTGTCAGCCTCAAAGATAGTGTGTTGTGTTTGTACAAGTTAAAAAAATGCATGCAAGCATAAATAAATCAGACATGTTGTCTTGGATTTACCTTTGTGTGTTTACATTATTGCAATAGGTTGATAAAACCTTTACAATTATAAAATCTTTATAAATGTACTTTGCTTTCATGCCAGCAGACTAGAGTAGATCCTGAGAATTGTTTTGAATCGAGAATCGTTTTTGAATCGGAAAATAATGGTTTTTAATCGAATCGGGAAAAAATTGAATCGTGACCTCAAGAATCGATTCTGAATCGAATCGTGGGATTTCCAAAGATTCGCAGCCCTAGTGTCTTCTATGTCTTATTAAAGTCCTATACTGGGCTGATAGCCTCGTGGGATTTTACCAAACTGGACATAAGTAACACTGTCCATGGTAATGAACATATACACAGATAATATTTGCAGGGTTCTTGAGTTTCCATATGTACATATTGATTGCACTCTTCTGCCAATGTAAGCTGAGAATACAGAGAGATCATGATGAGCAGGGGATGAACAAGGATATCTGTTCAAAGTGAGTCTGGCACTGAGGAGAATGAGGAGCATTCTGTACTGGGCCACTTCTCAGGGATGCTGAGTTGGAAGTACAGGAATCAGGCGGAGAGGACATGTGAAGGACATGGACCAAGCTGTCTATGAAGTCTCTGGTGGCTCTGCATTTCCTGCTCTTGTGGGAGGATGAACCAAGTTAATTTAGTTGCTTTTGTGTAGTTTGGCTTAGTTTTCTTTATCTGTTTCATCCGCTGTTTAAGAGAGTCTGCACAGCTGTACAAAATGGACAAACTGTCCCCTTTCAAAGCCATCAGAATGACTCAGCAGTGCTGATTGGAATGGGCACTTGGTGGGCAGATGTGTTGGTTGCCATTTTGGCTGTGCAGTGACACAAATCAGTATGCAACCACTGCAGTCACTTCAGTATGAGGCTGCCTCTATCTGAAGCTCCAACACTAATTCTTTTCAAGGAGCATTAAGAAACGGATGCTGATTCCATGCAACTTGTTCTGGGTGCTCCTCTGGTACCCTTCCCAGCTGGATTGTCTTGAGTGCAGTGAAATGAGGACAAGTTTCCATCATTTGTCACCAATTCCAAGGAACAGCCAGTGAGGAGAAGGCAAAGGCATACTTAGTGGCCTTGGAGATGAACAAGCCACCAAACTGGGCAAGGTGATGGGACCTCTTTTTTTTCTTCCAGTTGCACCATTCCTTGTGTTAATTAAGGCCAGATTAAGAGTATGATGGAATGAATCCAAAATGAATCTAATTAACAAATAAAAAATGAATAAAATAGCATTCCTTTCTTCTCTTCTTCTTCCCTTTCATATTTGTTGTAATTTTAAGTTAGTTAATGAATTCATCCATTAATAATTAATAATTTACTTTGCAAATGTTGACAGCATAATGACCTTTACAAGTGAAATTTGTTGTGCGGGGCTTGATAAGAGGACACTGGTGCGGTAGGAAGAAATTGAAACAAAGGAGGAAGAAATAGAACTTTTTTTTAATGGATTTTAACAATAGGTCCCTTGTGTGTTCATTAGCATGACCGGTTTGACTTATTTTACAGCCATTTGTAATTAGTATCTGTGAGAGTTATTGCCGTAATCAGCCTCAAGTTCTCTCGATTCCTTTGGTTAGCCATTAAACTTTGCTGTTCTTTTACTTGCTGTGGGGAGACGGACATTCGTAAAAGCCCGCAGTTGTAAAACTAATAAAACTGTAGGGTTCCTTTAGGAGAAGTTTGATCATTTCATAGTTATGAGATTTTGTTCAAACTTCAAAGCAGCCCTTAATAAGGCTATTGCAGCAGACATCACTGAGACCATGGACAGCAGGGCTTAGACACAGGAGCTAAATAATGCCAACATAACGTATTACTGACCACTAACCTGCGCAGCTAAGAGACACTCACTGTATACTTTCAGCAGACTGTAATGTGTACATACAGTACCAGTCAAAAGTTTGGACACATTCTGCACATTCAATGATCGGCATTGTAGATTAATAGTAAAGTCATCTAAACTATGAATAAACACATCTGTAATTATTTAGTAAACAAACAAGTAAACAGACCAGAATATGTTTATGTTTTGGTTTGTTTAACACTTTTAAGTTTACTACATGATTCATTATGTGTTCACTCAGAGTCTGGATGACTTCAGTGTTTATTTACAGTGTAGGAAAAATAAACATTGAATGAGAAGCTATGTCCAAATTTTTGACTGCTACAGTATGGTATTAGCATATACTGTTATTAGTATTATAATATAATATAGTGTTTCTCCAGATTATCCTGTCTTCTGTTCTGGTCTTCAGGCTTTTTATTGTTCTGCTCATGGTCTGTTGCTGGTCGTCTTCTTCCTCTAACTTCAGCTGTTCCACCCTGAAGAAAACATTACTCTCTGATGACTCAGGAGACTGAAGATCTTTAGTAGAAACAACACGAGACTAAAAGGAGACATGAAATACTTCTGGTCCTGATAAAAGTTATGTTATAGCTACAGCACCGAAACTGAGAAGACTAATTGAGTTCCTGTTGAGATCACTGCCTTTAGTAAGCATGGGTGGTATTATGTTGGGAAATCTGAGCACAATGTGAAACTTTATTGAGACCTCTACTAAACTCAATGTGAAACTTGTGAGATTACTGAGGATCTTATCTCAGGAGAAATATCTGCTCAGCAGGACTTAAGCTAAAGTCTCATTTGTGCTTCCGTCTGATCTTATTAATGTCCAGGAGAAACTACTGAGATGTTAAGGAGATCTCCTCTTTGATTCTTATTCCTCTGGGCAAGCATAATTGAATTTGGTCTTCTTATAACGTGTCTAAAGTAGGAGGGCTTCAGTTCGGTTATCAGAGCATCGAGTGAGAAGTAAGGATTGATTTAGTCATGAATCCATTCATTTTCTTTGGTGTTTGAGACACAATCAAACCTTCAACAACACCAAAGTTCAAAGGCATCAGTACTGTTCCTGTTTTTATGCTCCAACTTTAACATCCATAAAGATCCACAGAGAAGAGCATGGTCATTTACCTGTGTGTGAGTTTTGATTGTAGAAACAAACAGTTGCAGAACCCTTTAATATTCAGCTCAACCGTTTGGTAGAGTACATTTCAGTCACTATATCTTATTAAAGAAGGTGTTGAACTTAATACAATGTTATTGTGCCATCTCTACCAATCGGTAGAGGTATGTTAGGCTAATAAACATCCACTAGAGTCACAAGAAATGAAACATTTTCTTGTCTGAATGTAAACCAGCAGCTTTATAGTCATACCACAATTTGGGCGGCACGGTGGTTTAGTGGTTAGCACGTTCGCCTCTCAACGCTGAGGTCTTGGGTTCGAGTCCACATCTGAGTGGAGTTTCCATGTTCTCCCCGTGTCTGCGTGGGTTTCCTCCGGGGTCTCCGGTTTCCTCCCACAGTCCAAAAACATGGAGATCAGGTGGATTGGATACTCTAAAATGACCCTGGTGTGTGTATGAATGTATGTATGTGTGTTTGCCCAGATATGGTTGGCACTCTGTCCTGGGTGATCCCCCTAGTGCTGGATGCAGTCCTCCAGGTGGACGGTCGCTTCCGGTTGAGAGTACACTGTGCGCGATTGGCTGCCACTTCTCACCGGAGTGTGTGTATATGAAGAGTGTTGATTGTAAAGCGTCCTTGGATGTCTAGAAAGGTCCTATATAAGTATAATATGTATGTATGTATGTATGTATGTATGTATGTATGTATGTACAATACATAAACTGAATCAAATGCTGAAAAACCATTAGTGCTGATGTACCACCACACAGATGAATGTGATGTTTAAAAAGTGAACAAAATTATCATCTCATTGTACAGTTTTTGTAGTTTATGTTCTGATTTTACCATAAAGTGACATCTCATTGTATGTTTAAAGTGTCTATAAAAAAGTTTTTTTTTTTTTTTTAAAGAAACATTGACTGTTTTTATCATTGCCCCCCACACCACCCCACACCCACTCCAGTCAAAAATAATTTAAAAATCTTCTTTTTTGGTGTGGATGTTAAAGAGTTAAGATCTTCTCCATCTCCTGCGTACTTTACAGAAGAGTATATTTGAGAAGAATTTAATATATTAATACTGAAATTGATCAGTTGCCATCCTGCTGTTTCTAATATGTCAGAGGTCTCCATTGCTTGGTATCTACAAGGCCTGATGATCATGTTCTCAATGCCATCTTGCCCATTCAGCCTACTCCATATGCTCTAAAAAGTGTCCCTTAAAAACGGGAACAAGCACTACTTTCCTTTATAGAAATATTCCAGATATTCCGCTGGATCTTGACTTACCCTTGAATAACACCAGGGAGCTGGGACTAACACGGAGACAGTAGCTGTAGACATGGAACAGTGTGTGCCAGGGCTTTTAAAAGCGGCCAGTAAGAGAAGAGTTAAAGCACAGAGGAGTGCTCAGGAATAGGGATGGACTGTGCTTACCCCTGGGCCTCAGTCCTCCTCATCACACCCCATCAGTCTTTGAGCCAGGGCCAATCTCTCCCCACTCCTGTGCTGCTTTTATTTCCTGCTCCTTTAGTGCCCATCTAATGGCTTATTTATTACATCCATACTTTATAAGAAGGATCCTGTGTGGCCTAATTAAGGACCGCACTTCTTTGGAATTCTATGATAATTATGGGCCTTCGTTGTTTTAATATTAGTCCTTGCCAGGCTGGAACTCTCGCACGTTCTCTGCGTTCCCAGAGGGGATTTTTTTTATATGGCCGAGCATGCGGACTGATGGAGCTAGGGCAGAGTGATGGTGGATGTTTATACGGCTGCACTGAAAGTTGAGTCATCTCCAGCTCCTTGTTTTAAAAAGTCCTTCAGCAGTCTACTTTAGCTGAAACGCACACGGGTGGAGAAACCAGGCCACGATGACGGTGTGCTTTCATGGTCTGCCTATATTGTGAGCTTGAACAGTTACCAGAGCAGTTTGCTTAGCATTTGTTAACAGGATCCTTTCTGAGTTCAGCTGCTGTATAAACATTTCCAATCAGGCTGGAACGCTCCCAGAGGACAAGCATCCCTGTGGACTACGTTCTACGAGGAAAAGGTCTTGGAGGCAAAAATACACACAATGTTATTGCATGTTCTTACATTTCACTTTGTTTTTTTAATGCATAATTACCACAATTTCTACTGTTTGTGTTGCATTAATGTCCATATATCACAATAGAAATCATATCTTAAATACATATAGCTTTTGTGCGGTTGTTTTCCAGACTCTCCGTGGGGAGTTTCCTCAAGTGAAAATCCTCTGAATATCCTTTTGAGTACAGTACTGGGCTTAATCTGTGTTTTGGAAAAACAGAGAGGTCTAATGGGTGGTTTTATAAATCAGCTTTCTAGTGGATGGTGTGATAACAGGGCCTCAGTAAGGAGGGTGATAGACAATTTTTCATCGTCTCCTCTATGAGGCCATTTACGCTGCCTATACAGTAACACTGCATCGAGCTCTCAACATAATTGGCACTGGTCCTCTCGAGGTATCCCAGAATGCTTGAGTGGCATTTCTTATATTTCTGCAAACATGCAAATGATCTCAGACCAGTTACACACACACACACACACACACACACACACACACACACACACACATTCCATTGACTCCTGTAATACTGTTGCTCAGTAATCTTACACCTGTACATATACTTAAACTTTACTTCAGCAAACAAAAGTCTTTTTTATTATTATTTTTTTAATAAATTTGGCCAGTTAAATTCCCCAAATTCTACTAATTGTACCTGTATTCCTTTTATTATAAGGATATTTGGTATTTACCAAGCTGTGAAGACCTGGACCTCACTCTCAAGTTTAATTTTAATGTTTAACATGTACTTTAAAATAATTTAAAAAAATTTTCTTGGAATTTTCTCCAACATGTTTATGTAACAATTTTGAAATCCTAACCAAGCATATCATCTTTGTAAAATGTGCTTATTTAGATATGCTGCTCTGTGCCAGCATCCTGCCAGAGTAAATATGTGAATGTTTAACTGGTGAATTAGTAGAGAAATCAGGTCTTATTTGGGTGACTTATTAAGATCAGTGTTTAGGTCAGACTGGAGCAAAAACACAGCAGTCAGGAAACATCAGAGTAGATGAAAATCATGTCCTTCATTCTGTCTGATCTGTTAGTCATGCTGATCTATGAGCAAGTCAGATGTGTCAGTACATTTACTGAGGAGATACAGATCACACACAATCAAGGAAATCTGTTCAATCAAAGAGTTTGACTGTTGAGTGGAGTTTAAGGTGAACCTCGAGGTCTGTGTAGTGTGGAGTAGATCAAAAAAATATTACATAGTGCAAAATCACAGCACAGTCACACCTATGCACTCTCACCCACACACACAAAACCACACTAAAGGTAAAAATAAATCTGGAACAGTGTGTTACACACTGATGTTGGCAAATGAAGAGGATGACGAAGGCTGTAGTTTATGCAGTAGAGAAGGCATTGTGAGTTGTTAATGGTGGTGGTAGCGTTAGCAGAAACAGGAGTGTGTTTGATGTTTGCCCATTTCCTCACATGACCCTCTTTCCTCGCCAGGCACAGAACATGAAAAATGGAAAGTCAAACATTGTGAGATGGTGCTGAAATTCAGTTCCCCTGTAGCTCTCAGGCAAAACTGCACTTCAGAAAAAGAATGGCTGTATTTCTTGCCTGGACTCTGCCACGATGATTGCATGGGCCAACAAGAGTTGAAGGGCACCCATATCATAAATTTAGGTTTCACGTGTGTAACAGCCAAGGATCAAACCCAAGATAAAAAATAAATGACTTTAGCATTTTCCTGGCCTCAGCTGCTCTTGTGTGTTCTTTTTGCTGATCACATGATTAAGCACATGACTTGCTCTGCTATTGTTAATGCAGCGACCCTTCTGAGCTAATATTTGAGCTAATAAAATATAATGATATTTGCAAAAATAATCTTTTTCTAATCAAATCTTTTATTAAGAGTTTTTTTAATATGCATTACTTTCACCGTTTTATGACTTTCATGTTTGTTTCGGTGCCAAAAAGCTGTTAACATGTGTAGTACCAGAAAAACCTGGAAAAAAGCCTCTCCAGCACAGTTGTTAGAATTTGCGATGCATTGAAGTAAACATTTTTGGCCAAAACTAAACATAATAAAACATTTGGCTGAAAACTTAACACGGTACTTAATTTCTATAAATTATTAAAAAATTAGTAACTAAACTATTTCCCAAAATAAGTCTTGTACTTTTTCAGGACTGAATGTTTGTATGTTAATAAGCTGATTTGACATCATTAAGTTTAATAACATCAGTTTAATTGATTATTTTTTTATATTTGTATATACAACAAAGACAATAATATATGAATATGTATGAAGATGCATGTATGTTACATTATTACTAATATTTAATAAAATGATGAAAATGTCTAAAATGAGTGATGTAAGTCACATGGATGCTTTGTGTGTTTAATGTGAGTGTCATTGGCTACAGACACTGAAACACTTCACATTTCTTCTGCTAATTGTGAGACGATCCCTAACACTGCAGCCGCCGAGCACAAACACAAAGCTAAGCGGCTGTATTCTGGCTTCATTATAACAAGTGCAGTTTAGTAAAGGTTGAGCTTGTAGTTTGTTGTCTTCTTCCATTTCAGCACCAAACAGTAACTGTGCTGGTGAATCTGTGTTTTGTTAACTGGTGAAGAAAAACACAATTCTGAATGTCAAATGAGTGTTTAATATTAACACTTAAACTTCACCGTACACTCTGGTACATGTCTACAACTGGGAACTAGACAAAGATAACAGTGTCATTAAAAACATCATTGTTCAGTATAAATTATATATTTTTTTACATATTCAGAGGTGAAGAATGTCCTGATGCTCCTTTTCTTGTCTGATGACATGATAAACTACAGCGTAAAAAGTCATCTGACGGGATCATTTTTGGCCAGTGTTTGAGGTATGTGGACTGACAACTCTGATAACTGGCTATTAGCACACTGAGCAGCTGACACCTCCTCCATGTCTGGCAGTAAGTACAATAATCTCAAGTCATAAAGTGAACCTCAGTTTGCTCATCTCTTTCAGCCAATCATATACTAGTATGCCTAAATACTGTCTTGTACGTAGACGGAGCCTCAGTCAAAGTTATCCACAAAAAATAATGTGAACTATTTTATTGAAATGTTGGTATGGAAGATCTTTGCATCCAAATATAAAATATAATTCATATGCAAACCTACGGCCATGCTCTAATGGAAGCATCGCTGTGCATGTGAACACTGAGCTTTAATGATAATTACACTTTTATACTCCACACATGCTTTATGTTGTGGTTCTTACTGTGTATTATCAATAAAAATGAGTCGTTAAAAACAGTTGTTGTAGTCATCTTGAAACCTTTTGTTTCTGATGATTTAGACCTGTACTTTGCATCATGCCATTTATTAATTATTAATAGTTATTATTAATGTTAATTAATTATTATTATTAAAAACTATATATAATATATAACTAAAGAAGCCATCTTCAGATGCCAAAATGTCTTTGATTATAAACTACTTCAGCAGAGAATTTTCCATTGAATTTGTGATCTGGGGGCAGCTAGGGATCTGGTCTTGTAACTGGAAGGCCGCTGGTTCAATCCCCATGACTTAAGTACCCTTGAGCAAGGCACCTAACGTCTAACTGCTCCCCGGGCGCTGTGGATAGTGCTGCCCACTGCTTCAGGCAGGTTCTCACAGCCTGGTGTGTTCACTAGTGTGTGTGTGTATTTCACTGAATGGATGGGTTAAATTCCATCACACTGGCAAAAAGTTGAATCTTTAAATGCTGCTTGAGGTATTTTTAAATCAGGAGAGAACTTTTCATTGTTTGTAATCTGTAGTACTTCCGAACAAATAAATTTGGGCTAAAATTGTGTAGCGTAGTGATTTTGAGCCCTGTCTTAGTTGTTTTGTAATCTTTTAATACTTCAAAAGCCCCTCAGTCTATTCAAGGCTTTAACCAACATAAGGTTTAATACCACTTGGAGGCTTGCATGAAAAGGCTACTGCTTCATTGTGCTTTGGCTGAAAACTCAATTTATCACACCTTTTAAAGTCCAGAAATGGTGAAGCCTTCAAAAGGTACCTGAGCCTTTAAAGGGCTGATTTGGTTCAGAGTGTGAGATGTGTTTTGCAGCCCCAGCGTTGAAGTCTCCTCATCTGTTCCCTTCATCACCTCGTGTTTGTTAAATAAGTCTGACATATACCAAAGCCTGGAGCCATCACAAGCCCTGGCTTTACGATCTGCTGTTGTAGTTATCCTTAACATGTCTTTGGGTGCTGCGGACGCTTCATTGTGTTTTCCTGAGTGCTGTAAATCTGCCAGAGAACATGGACTCTTCTCTGCCACGGCCATCGATGCTCAGCCAAATCCCTGACTTGGATGCTGTTACTTGCTTTTGGCAGGTGGCTGGAGCTCAGGTCTGCTAGTTCCATCAGAGGTATTAGTTACTTTACATCCTTCTCCTATCTGCTCTTCTTCTTAACTGTCTTCTCCTCTCTTCTCTTTGTCTTTTCTCCTATCGTCACTTCTGATTTCTATGCTTCTCTTCTCCATCTCATTTTCCACTCTTCTCTTTGTTCTTCTCACTGCCTTCTGTCCTCGTGTTCTCTTCTCTCCTCTCTCATTTCTTTTTATTTTCTATTCTCTCAGCTCCTATTCTCTCCCTCTCTTCCTTTCTCTCCCTTCATCCTGTTCTCCTTTTCTCTTGTCATCTTAATTGTTTCTTTTCTCTTCTCTCTTATCTGCTCAGTCTCCTTTCTTCTCTTTCACATCTTATTTTTTATTATTTTCTCTTCTCTTCTCTTCTTCCTGTTCATTAGACATGCAGAATCCATTTGTTTTAGTGTGGAGCTGAGGGAAGCAGTGTGTGAACACATGCAGGCTGCACATTGATTTATTAGCTCTGATTTGGACCTGGGAGATGATCATGGTGTCTACTGCTCATTGAATTTCAATAGGCGAGCTCTTCTCCTCTGTTTGCCCGAAAACCTCCCAGAGTGCCCTCCACTGCGCCAGCCGTGACTTCGCTACAGCTCTCGCTCCACTATGCAGCAGACCTTGAAAAGTTCCCGACCTGAGTATCTGGGATGTATGTTTGCAAATTAAGCCAGCTGTGGGGCTTCCTCAGGTACCCACTTTAACCCTTAAACGCTGAGAATGATTGTTTTTGTTTCACTGTGCTGTAAATATCACAAATCACAAAAGTCCACAGTGTAGCATATTAGAAAATCAGTTATCACATCTCAGAGCTGTTAACTAATGATTGCAAGAAGATTATTGGATCTATTCTATATACAGAACCAGTCAAAAGTTTAGACACAGATTCTGGACATTCAGTGGTTATTTAAAAATGTTCTACATTGTAGATTAATACTAAAGTCATCTAAACTATGAATAAACACATCTGTAATTATTTACAAACCGGATTCCAAAAAAGTTGGGACACTAAACAAATTGTGAATAAAAACTGAATTCAATGATGTGGAGATGGCACATGTCAATATTTTATTCATAATAGAACATAGATGACAGATCAAAAGTTTA
>BRDA01091089.1:0-19177 GCA_036984385.1 Crenuchus spilurus
TTATTGACCAAATACTTATTTTCCACCATAATTTACAAATAAATTCTTTAAAAATCCTACAATGTGATTTCCTGGATTTTTTTTCTCTCATTTGTTTCTCATAGTTGAAGTGTACCTATGATGACAATTACAGACCTCTCACATCTTTCTAAGTAGGAGAACTTGCACAATCAGTGACTGACTAAATACTTTTTTCCCCACTGTGTATATATATATATATAGACAGTATAATGTATGATATATTTTGAACTTGGCTGTGGATGTAACAGATGCCACATGGCAGGGTGACTGCTGACACTTTCCTCATTGTTTCTCATTGTAGAGGTTAATGGTCCACTGTGGGTGTTGATTGCTCTGTACCACTGACAGATGCTATAACTGTAGTAGGGACTTCACTGTGACTTTATATAAATATTCAGCACACAGTAAGTTTTTGAGTTACTAATGTTGTACTAAAAGTGACATTTTACAAAAAGAAGTAGCCATTGTTTGTCTTTAGTATGGGTTGACGCTACATTATTCTGAAAGCTACAACTTGTCAGAGCCTGAAAATTTTCTTCTTATATGTGTATATTAACCAACATTTTTGTGGTTTTAAAAGGTCAGACAAAATTTTAAGCTGGAGACAGTCTGGGTGATGGGATTGTAGGCTAATTCCCTGAGGGAAAGGCTAAAGAGCAGCTTCCCAAACAGCCTCTTATTGAAGAAGGCCCAGACAGGCATGAACAGGATCTGGAAGAGCTGTTGATGACACATAACTCAGACTCATTTGAGAGGAACAAACTGATTTGAGAAGAACAAACAAACTGTACCTCTAGAGCTGACTCTTGGCATTTGGACACGATGACCTCAGGTTTGTATTTCTGTTGCGTTTCCAAGCAGACTAAATGACTGTGTGCGCACTGAATGCACTTTAATGTGTCTGAAGCCACTAATTAGAAAGGGTGGGGTTCTTGTGGACAACATTTCTGCACTGTTAATGCTACATTGTCAGGAATAATGGCAGAAGTACTAGCAGATGCACCTCCTGGATATCGCACATATGATCACACTGATCTGCTGTTGCACAAGAGATGAAAGCTCGAGATGCTGTAGGACTCTTATCTCTCCACAAAAGCAATAGCTCCATATGAGGTGTCCAGTATTTGTGTAAAATTGAGAAAAAAGGAATGATTTTCCCAGTGGGACCCCCCCCCCTTTCCCAGGCTTTGTAATCTGTGTACTTGGCGTGTATGTGCAGGCCCAGCTGGAACTGCTCAGATCAGTGGATGACGAGAAGCAGAATGACTAATTGATCAGTATTTATTTTTTTACTCTTCCCATGAGCGAGCAATGCCAAGGTTAATTTTTTTAGCATCTGAGGTCTTTCAACAGCTCAAACAGACATTTCTAATTTCCTTGCGGTCAGCACAATCTGCCCTCGTTTCGTTGAGGAACTGTCTCAAGCTCTTCTAGATTAGATATCACTAACTCTTGACTCCATGCCTTTGGAACAAAACCTCATATCTTCAAAATGGTAACCATTTATATTTGTCCTTTAATTGTGAAATGCTCTCACGGTGTAAAGGGCAGCAAACAGTTTCAAATGAAATTACGAATGATGGAATTGTTGTGTGTGTCCTATTTTTAGCTTGTACCGTGGGAATTTTTCTTCTTCTAGACTCCATTTGAGATAAACTGTCCCTGATGACTTTAAAGCAAAATCTTATACATTTTGACACAATTTCCCGCCCAATGTATTGGTAGCCAATTGACCCAGCCACTATGACTCTCCCAATCACTTGTAATGTCCCTGACTCTAGGAGGGTAAAGACTAGCACAATCTTCCTCTAATGTGTGTGAAGTCAACAACCACCTCTTTTTTGATCATCTGCTGATACATCATCATTGGTCAGAGGAAAGTGCAGCATACTCAGCTCTCACGGATCAGCTGCCAGACCCTTGAGCCAGTGCACATTAGTTTAGATTAGATTCAACTTTATTGTCATTGTGCAGAGTACAGGTACAGAGCCAATGAAACAGATATGAAGTGTAAGAACAGTGCAGAGGTGCAAGGATGCAGTTAAGTGGCAGTTCAATGATATAGTTTGAGTTAAAGTGGTAGTGCAGAGTTCAGTAGGCTCACAGCCTCTGGGAAGAAGTTCTTCCTGAGTCTGCTAGTGTGTTAGCGGAGGCTCCTGTAATGTCTGAATTGAATGGTAGTATTGATGGTGACCGAGCATCATCTACCCACACAGAGAGAGCACGGCCAATTTTACTCTCTCAAGCCCGGCTGTTGATGGCAAGCAGGATGGTCTCGATTTGAACTTGTGATTCTCTGATCATAGTTTCAGCACTCAGGACCAATAGTTCAAAGAGAATTTGGGGTTTTAAAGACCTCACTGGTGAGAGTGTGTCATTGTACCAAGTATGGTACTTTTAAAACCTGCGTTGTGATTGGTCTCCTTTCAGATGAACCTGATCAGTTCTCATAACTAAGAGGCTGAAAGTGTTAATCAGTTAGCTTCACTGCTAACCTGCTAACCTTCACTGCAAGCAAACAAATGTTATTTATCATGTACAGCTGGTTAGCATGTGTCCAGTAGCTATATAAAGCACCTACTCAATCAGTAATCTTTTCAGTGTTTACAAAATGACAATGAGGATAGCACTTAAAATGATCTGAGAATAGTAGCTAGTTTTTCAAACAACAGCACAAAAAACAGTGTTAGTAAGGTAGCTGGCATGATAGCCATTTTAGCCATTGGGCTTGCTTAGCTATGCTGGGCTTAGGTCAGCTCTTGCTTTGCTAACAGGCTCTACAGTCAAGCGATTGTTTGAAATAAAAAGAAGACATCGCTAGTTATTATCCAGATAATTTCAATTGATATCTTTACTGTCGTTTTGTAAATGACCACCTAAATAGATTCCTGAGTGCAGTGCTACTCGTGTTAGCCAGCATGCTCAACGGTAGCTTTTGTGGTTCTGTTTATAATAGCACCATTAGCAAGGCCATGGCTAACCAACTCTTCAGCATGTCTATGAACGACAGAGGCTGCATGTGCTGAATGTGTGTGTGTGTATGTATGTATGTACAGTATGTATGTATGTATGTGTATGTATGTGCACCCAGTGATGGATTGGCACCCTGTCCTGGGCTTAGTTGAATAGTGTAATGCCCTGCCCTGCACCCAATGAGGGGGTAGGGGACTAACCATGGCCCTGATAAGGATTAAACGGTTGTGATAATGGATGGATGGATGGACATCTAGGCTTATGAAGGACATTAATGTAGTTGCATAGTTTTATAACTATAGGTTACAATAAAATTAGCCACTCTAAAAGACTGGACATCTGTGTGATGTTACATATGTTCCCCCAGAGGACCCGTAGGTTAAATCAGGGCATGTAGTGTAGTGAACACTTTTTTTTAGAAGTACTGATGTATATTTGTATATATCTAGACGTCCTGCTTCTAAAAAGAACTTTAAAAGCCTGAGTAGGCCTAGCAAGTGAAAGTGCTTTTTTAGTTAGCTTGCTATGATGTACAGTATTAGTTCAACTGAGGCAATGACTAAGATGCAGGTGAGTTATGTAAGCTTGGCACAATGTGTGGATTAGAGACCTCTGACCTTCTCTATGTTCTAGCCTTAGTGTTTCTATTATAGGCTCTCTTTAACAAGCTCAAGCCTTACATTACCAACTCATTGATATTATGGAACCTTTTAATGAGAGTGGAAAAAAGAGTGTGCCATTAAAATAACTGTGTTTAATTGTTTCCCCCCTAAAATATGTTTTGTTAATACATTTTGTTATGACAGTACAGCAAAAGTCTATGGCTGCTTACAGGTTTTATAGATGCATAGTAGTAACATCGGCATAGATCTTTTCTGTCTGTTTTATATCAGTGTGATCCCTGAAATAGTAAGAGCCCTGAGACAAGACAGCTTTATAAAAAATGAAATGGAAACAAAGAGCACTCCAGAGTCCACTTCATTCATTCATGATCGTGCATGGAGAGCACTCTGTACAGACCACCAGTTTGTGATGCTATTGATCCTGCCACACTACACAGGAAGGCCAAAAACAAAATAAAATAGCTTGAGATGGATTATTTTGCATTTGGAAAATCGCACATTTGTTCTTCTGGACAACCTATACATCTGCTCCCAAAATGCCAGTTGTTCACAGCCCTGGTAACAGCTTTGTAATACACTTGAGGTTGGTGCTATGAAGTGAGATGTTGGCGCTAAAGTGCTGCAGACACGAGGCTGTAGGTCGTCAACAGTGCCAATATCTCACATCATAGAACTCCCTCGAATTTATTATTGTGATTATACCGCAGATCTGCTATCACTGTTTATTGATAGATTTTGAGATAAAGAGGACAAATTATTTGTTTGTTTATCAACATTCTGCAGACACTCCACTCATACATCATCATCAGACTGTGAGCATCAGTCATAATGGTCCAGGAACATCATTTGTTGGTATAAACTGTGCATTTGTCATTAAACACCACTCACGGCTAATCACTTCATTGTTACGTTCAGCTCTTAACACTGTTAAGATACTGATGATGTATAAACTCTGATCCATAAACACACTGTAGAAGCTGATTCATTTCATTGTTGTTGAACTAAAACTGACTTCAGTGGTGTTGGAGCTGTAAATAAGTTGCTTTACTTTATTGACTTTATTTCTCTGTCGTTCCAGCGCAGTCACATCCTTGTTTGGTAGCTCTGGTGTCGTTACTAGTTTACATGTGTAAGAGGTGAAATAATACTTTAGCCTGGCTCACACTACAGGATAATCTGGCCGATTTTATGCCTCTCAATAATCCTGAAAGGTCCTGATTTCACTGTGATCATAACTGATTATCATCCCAGATGATCCTGTAGTGTGGGTGTGTCTATAATCCAATCTTTACCTCTGATCTTCTCTCCGTGCATTCAGGGTTGCACCCCATTGAGAATCGTAAATATTGAACATGTTCAGTATTTAAACTCAGTATCCTGTAGTAGGGGGCGGTGCTGATTTTCTAGTGTAAAATGTGTTGTTGACATGCCTGAAAGACCATCAACCAATGGGAGTCGAGCTGAATGAACGTGTCGGTGTGTACCGGAGAAGTTAAAAGGGGCTAAATGGTGAGCGAGGTCTTTATAATGTAAGCTGTTTTGATTTGTCCTGATTTATTTTTCTCCCAAATAGCCATGAAATGGTTTCACTGTCATCCGCCATGTTTGTTTACATTTAGTTCCAGAAGAATTCCCATGAGGTTTTGAGGCTTGGAGCCTGAAAGTGTGTGGTGTTTCAGACCAGATGGTGTAGTGAGGGGGTCTTTATGACTAATAACGATCATGGACAGAAAAAAATGTCATTATGTCTGGGGAGTCTCATTTTCATTAGATTTTCAACATTAATGAGCTTTGAGAAGAGTGCCATTATCATGCAATATTGGCATTACTCGTTCATCTCTCATCCAATCACATTGCGGGGTCAGAACTAACTGTGGTATAATTAAAAGATAAAACCCTTAAAGTTCATTAAAGTTTATACTCTTGCACACAAACTGCCCATTCTTTGAATGAATATCCATGAAATGATGCCTGGTCGACTTTTTGCATGCGTAAATGTTCATCCCTCACTGTGTTGAGAATAACTTCGTCCAGAAACTTGTGGCAGTCTTAATGAGGAGCAGTAAGTTATCCCAACTTACATGACCACAAGCTGCTGTCAGTCCCATTAAGTGCCAGTTTTTGGGAACTGAAGTGCTTATAGGTTAAATCGGAGCATGTCACATATCCAGCAGAAGTTTGTTCACTTCTTTCCCTTCTTCTTGCTCCCTTTACTTGTCTTCTTATCAGCCTTGCCTGTCTTATCCTTCTCCAGACGTTTCTCCTCCTTCTTCTTCTCCTGTTTCGCCTCCTTGTACTTCCACAAGGGAGGCTCCAGGTAGCGTTTATTCATTTTCCTCTTCTTCTCCTTCTTGGGTGTGGCGTCTGTGGACTTGGTGACTTTGATTTGAGGGACGCAGCTGGAGGGAAAGATGCTGTTTCTGTGAGACATGCTGCGTGGGATGAACTTGCGGATGCCGTTTGAGGCAATGGAGAGCACGCTGCCTCTCCGCTCAGTGTCCGAGCAGCAGGAGACCAGTGACACCGAGGAGGTTGTGGTGATGGATGGAGATGCTGAACAGATTGAACCGTTGCTGTGGCGTACTGAGCATTCCTCAAGCTCCTTGCCTGGATTCTGCTGCATCAGATCAGGCACAGCGAGGCGCCGCTTTCCAATCTCCGGGGGGCTGGTGGGACAGAGGGGCCGACAGCCTATGACCACCAGGGGGCTGTGTATGCTGGTGGTGATGCGCACCATGTGGTCCAGGACGCCATTCTCTTTAGGGTCGTGAGGAAAGTTGAAAGTGAAGGTGGACTTCAGCCGATGGGCAACTTTCTGTCCTGCGCTTTTCCTAGCTGTGGCCTTGGCTACCAGGTGCTTCAGCTCTGGCCACTCTGGGACAAAATTTTCGCAGAATTGCTCAGCTCGGGGTCTGCCTGCCAGCTGCCTGAGCCTGCAGAAAGTCTCAAAGTGTCCTGTTTTCAGTGCCCATTCCTTCACATCTTTCCCTCGTGCTTCATCCACTGCGTACAAGTCAGCCCCTAAAATAGGATCAAACATTCAAAAGTGTTAGATCGCTTCACAAGTTCTTGTTTATTTTAAAGATCATCACAATAACTTGATTAAACTTGATTGCTTGCCAAATCAAACAAATGAGACATAAATATTAGACTTGTTCTTTTATTTATTGAGGAAAATGATCCAAAATTAGATGTCTGTGAGCGACAAAAATATGTATCTGGTGTGCAGCAATAACTGCACACCTGCAATAAGTAAACCTTTCCTGTAATTGTTTCACGTTTACTTTCACAAACATGTTGTCAAGACCAGACTTTGTTAGATCCCTGTTCTTTTAATAAAACAGGGCACCCACTCACATCTGATTGTCATCCCATTGATTGCTAATGCTAAAGGTTCACATATCTGTTTATTTGCCTAGAATGCTGTATGTTTGATATTGATTATTTATATCTACCTAAGACGTTTGTGACAATCTGATGAAGTTTTAGGTCAAATTTATGCAGAAATATCGAAAATTCTAAACTCTTCCCAAACTTTCAAGCACCACAGTACCTTCTTCAATTAGCAGAGACTAATTGTCTAAATAAGTGATAGATTTCCTGAGTACTGATATTACATTTAGCAGCAGCCCTAGTTTGATAAGAGAATACTAGAGCATTTCCAAAAATTTTTATGTGGTGAAAAAGTTAATTGTTCATAATTTCATTCAAAAAGATAAACTGTTATATATTTATATTCACGATATGTAAAATTACATATTTAAAACTTTGTCTTTGTTTTAATGTTGATCAGTATGGCTTAGCTCATGAAAATCAGTAATCTAGTATCTCAGATGTCAAGTTTTGGTGAATTCACACAGCATGAACATGAAAACAGAGACATGAAATATGTGTCTTTACATGCACAGTATCAGTCAAAAGTTTGGACACACTTTCTCATTCAGTGTTTTTATTTTTTCCTACATTATAAATAAACACTGAAGTCATCCAGACTCTGAAGGAACACATAATGAATCATGTAGTAAACTTAAAAGTGTTAAGCAAACCAAAACATGGTTTAGATTTTACTTCAAAGCAGACACACAACTGATGTCTCAAACACATTAAGAGGCAAGAAATGCAAGTCATGAACTTTTGACAAGACACAGCTGTTAACTGAAAGCCATTCCAGGTGACTACCTCATAAAGCTGACTGAGAAAATGCCAAGAAAGCTGCATCTAAGCAAGAGATGCCTACTGTGAAGAATGTAAAATATAAACATATTCTGGTTTGTTTACTTGTTTGTTTACTAAATAATTACAGATGTGTTTACTCATAGTTTAGACTTTAGTATTAATCTACAATACAGAACATTTTTAAATCATGAAAAAAAACACTGAATGTACAGAAGGTGTCCAAACTTAACAGTTTTCTTATTTTCTCATTTTCGGAGACTAGTTCTTTGGACATGCCATGTTCTCCATGCTCTCACATATCTCAGCTCAGGGAGAATATGATTACGTGATGAGTACGAGTACATTCATTTGGCTCTACAGTCAGTTTGCAGTGTAGTGGAAAGACTCCCTCAAGTGGCCGCTTAAAGAACAGAATCAAATAAAATGTTCTGCCTCAAAATATTTGCCATGGTGGTAACAAGGACCAGCCTTTATAGATAATGTTCAAAGTCACATAAACATGCCTATTTACTGAAGTTTAAAGCAGGTCAGGATTGTTAAACCTTGTAAGTGTCCCCTGTGTGAAGTGTCCTTACATGAACTTGTTTATAGTTACAGGATTACCTGAGCACCTTCTATTTTTGGAGTTTGAGGTCGTCTCTTTGATAATAAAAAAAGATTTCATTGGCCTTAAAATAAATATTCTCAGATGTAAAGGCTAATGGTTAATGAATACGGGCCATAATAGATGAGTGCTGCTTTAATTGCTCTAGAAAATGACTGGATAGCCTCCAGAAGATCTTTAAGTCCTGAAACGTCTACACCTACCTAACCCAGAAGACTAGAGATTAGCTGGGCCGGGAAAAGAAAATGTCCTCATATTTGACTTTGTAAACCTGCCCGTGTCCTCATTCCACAGTAATACACTGTCTGAAGGCTAGTTCTGCTTTAGTCTTGTTGATGTTCAGGTGTATTACAATAATTTGCCTCATCAGTGTTGTTCAGGTGGTGTTTAATTTTACAGAAGCAGAACTGGGAGACATTTTCAACTTAGCAGTTCACATGGACGGCATTGAAACGATTTGATAGGCATCATTCACCAACCATTCAAGCATTTCTTCTTAAATCTCACTTACACCATTTTCACAAAGGTTCTGATATTCACCAGTGTTTTCTTATTTGGAATTTGTTTGTTGGTGTGAGCAGAATCTACACCTGCTTTACAGTACATTGAGTGCTGATATATTTGTGCAAAAACAATCAGTTAATGAGTTTTCTGCACTTCTGCAATTGGATAATATCACAGCAGGGCCGGAGCTCCGCCCACATGGATCATGAACTACGCATGGGGCCCCAAACGTTTATGGGGTACCACTGTGTGCCCCTCTTGCCCAACATTCGCCCCAGTCACTATGGACGCCGTGCGGCGGAGACTTAAGTGGTGGAGGGAGGCAGGCAGGATGGGGGCACACAAAGCATTTGTGCTTAGAGCACCCACATGCCTAGCACCGGTACTGTATCAAAGTATTTAAATGACAGTAACATTTTAGAACAGATGTATAGAAAAACGTAAATGAGGCCCAATGTTGTTATCTATGAAGTTAATCAAAGCTCTACCAGTTGGCTGAGATTGATGTTAACATGACTCTGATCAGCCTGCATGGCAATAAATTACAATAATCCTGTAAAATATTTAAACTTTTTGTTCTCCTACTCGCAAGTAAAAGATCTCTAAAGTCAATACGTTTAGTAGCTTAGGCAGGGATGAGCCATTCAATGTGCTTGAAATTCATGTTCATTCATTAAGACAATTGACAGCAGAAAATCCAATAACCACACCCCTTGGCTAGCTCCTGTTCTGGAGAGACAGACATAGCTGTAATTAACATGCTATGTGATATACAAATGGCTGAAAATGTAATGCAGCTTTGAAAAATGATGCTCTACCTAAAAAAAGCAAGAATCTCAATGTTTTATGCAATTAGATCAATATAAATGGCTCTAAATTACTTTGATTAAGATCTCTTTATATTAAATGACATTTAAACTAAGTTTTCCATCATCTCGCAAGTTACCATTTTGATGAGAGATTGTATGGTAGTCCCTTAGCCCTCATCCTGATTTTAATCCTTGTTTTACCTTGTGCCTTTGTGGACATTTGTTAAAATCTGGCATTCTCTAAAACTAGGCGAGCATGTAGTACAAGTGGTTGGTAGATAGCAGCTGTTGACCAAATGAAGCTCATTACGAGATGTCTACCCATCTGCCCTGTTACCAGGTCTTTCTTGGGGCTTCCTGGTGTTTTTAATTCACAGTTAAAAATGAGGACGTTTGTGGGCACAGCTCCAGAAAAATTAGGACATCTGGTCACCCTTGCAAATGTGTTGCTTTAGAAGAATGTCACTGAACCTAGATGACTCCAGATATCTTAGCAGTATTATAGACTTAAAAGAGTGAATTACGTGTCATTTAGCTGAGGAATCAACATACATTACACAAACAAAAGGCTTTAACTTTGTTTTAATAATAGTCCTTTACCTGCCATGACCAGTGAAGCCACACAATCATTGTTGCCCTGTATAGCAGCCTTAATAAGAGCAGTGAAGCCTCGATTGTCCCTAAGCTCAGTGTCCACTCCGGAGAAGAAGTTTAGAATGTAGGTGAGGATCGTCACAAATCCTGTGGGGATAAAGTACAGTCAGGCTGCTACATGGCTGTTTATATATACAAACAGGCAAAACAAACAAATAAATAAATAACATGCCTACCAGCCTGGGCTGCAATCATAAGAGCTGTGTTGCCATCGTTATCTTGTATATTAATATCCAAATATGGGCATTTGTTCAGCCCATACACAATATCTACAAAGCCTTTGGACACGGCCAGCATCAGACAGTTCTGCCAAAGAGCAGGAAAAAAACATCATTATTGATATGATCACATGCCATGAGGGTCTGTTTAGTGACAAGCTTCCGGGACAGAACATGAGTCACCTTGATTTTAAGGTGGTAGTAAGTTCAGGCTCCTGCAGGTGGCGCTGTATGAGGATGCTGAGGCTGTGAATACCTGCAGGGTGTGTGAGATGAAGAGGTGGTACAGTGCAGTGAATGTCTCAGATGTTAGTGATAAAGGAGTGATTGTATTTGGGGGTTAAAGGTCAGAGTGTGAAGGAAGTAGCTGAATGTGCAGGTGTATGGAAGCGTATCGTGATACCAGTGGTGGTAACAATGGTCTACAGGACATTCTCCTCAGAACTGTGGTGGACAGCACACAAGGCTGAAGGTCTCTTGCTCCACTTTGCTCCTTATGTTGGTGGTCTGCAGGACTCTGTCTTCTGCAGTCCTTCTTGTCTGGACGCACCGGCGGTTGTTTTCAGGTTTACCACCGCTGGTAGACCTGTATGACTGTACACTTCAATACACCTGCAAATTCAGCTACTTCCTTCACACTCTGACCTTTAACCCCCAAATACAGTCACTGATTTATCATTAACATCTGAGACATTCACTGCACTGTACCACCTCTTCTACATCTGTGAATCCATTACACACCCCACAGGTATTTACAGCCCGAGCATCCTCATGCAGCGCCATCTACAGGAGCCTGAAGTTACTACCTCCTTAAACACACGATGTGACTAATAGTTGGTTGAATGCTTATATTTCTGCCATTAATCTCTGGAGAATAGAATAAGACATTTGCACATTTTAAGCTTAATGTCTGTTATTTCAGATTATAGTACAGAATTTATTGTGAAATTTAAGTTTTAAAGTACTGGATGAAACTCTATTTGGGAATTAGCAGATCATTCATGATTCATTGAGACAAGCAAAATGATCTGCAATATTTCTCAAAATAAGAAATAAAGAGAACTTGGCTCCTACCCTGCCATTGATGTCCAGCTCCATGACTTCGTCCCTTGTGACCCCGCTCTCTAGTATTGTCTGGAGGGCTGAGGACTTGTTCCTGGCGCAGGCCTGGTGCAGAGTGTTGGCCGTTCCAGTTGTATTATCCTCTCGCTCGTAGTCAGGGAGGACGGAGTCCTCCGAAAGCAAACTCCCAGCGTCCGAGTCGATATCAGAATCGTACAGCTCGGAGTCATCCTCGTCTGGACCGGAACCCAGAATGGGGTCATCCTCGTCAGCGAATTTAACCTTAGCCATCTGGCTCCCACGAGCCAGAGGTCACACAGTGGACAGACGTTCCATCACTGTTTTTATCCCGGCTGATGCCTGCCTGGTCCACTGCAATCATAAAGTGCACTTGATCAGTCACTCTTACAGTATCTCATTTATGGTTTGGTAAGAGGTAGTGATAAGATCCAGACATCTGAGGCTAATAAGTCATTAAATTAAACACAATGTATCTCAAATGTATATACATATGGTATCCGAATTTTGTGACCACCCCTAGTTTGGAAATAACATGGTCATCACTGACACTTTCCTCATTGCTCCTGTGTTCATTACAGAGGTTAACTGGTCCACTGTGGTTGAGGCACTCAATGTACACCTTCACTACAGCTGCTCAAGACATCCCACAACATTAGTGGTGAGATGCCGTCTCCTCCGTGCTTCAGCTGGTACCCTGTTATCATGGACATCAGTCACATCATGACCTTTTCACATGATGCTAACTCACAGCCTTAGTCTCTTTTAGGAAAAATAAGAAAGAGAAGATGAAAATGATACAGACAGTGCACAGACAGTGTCAACCAAAAGCACATCCGGGCTTAAGCACTAAGAAACTGGGCTGCACCTGGAGGTAAAGCTCCAACAGGCCATGTGGTGCTGACAGGACGAGGTCAAGTCAAATCAGAGCATCTGTTACTCAAGTTTTTCACTCATGCTTACAAACAGAAAGAGCGGATTCATCTCTCAACAACTTCACACACATTTTTCTGCATAATTTAGACTGATAAGCACTATCTTATAAAGCTAAATCTGTGGTAGTTTAAATAAGGAGAAGGCTTTGATTTAACCTTCTGGGTACATCACATTTAATGAGTTTGTATCCTACATTTTCCTTGTATTGAACTTTATTTAACCCCAGGTTCACTTATGACATTTGCACTTTTTATATAGAGGGTCTCCTGTTTGCTTCTTTATCCAAATGATGGTGAATAACTTTAATACTAATGAAGAAATCTGGATTAAATATACCAGTTGAAATTCCTGAAAATTCCTGTTGGGTCTTATGAATGGAGTTCATGAACACACCATGAACACTTCCTCCTGTACTGTGCACTGATACATTATACAACACTTCCTCCTGTACTGTGCGCTGATACATTATACAACACTTCCTCCTGTACTGTGCACTGATACATTATACAACACTTCCTCCTGTACTGTGCACTGATACATTATACAACACTGCTGGTAGACCTGTATGACTGTACACTTTTATACACCTTCAAATTCAGCTACAACCTTCACATTATTACCTTTGGTACCCAAATACAGTCACTCTTTTTTTGTCAATCGTTAACATTGCACTGTACCAACTCTTCTCAATCTATGAACCTTGTCACACACCTCACATGTATTTATAGCCTGATCATCCTCATGCAGCGCCATCTGCAGTAGCCTGAAGTTACTACTACCTTAAATATGCAAAATAACTTTTTTGGTTTGTGTGAATGCACTGTATAAACTAATGATTTGTATATTTTGAAAATGTAAGAATGTTTACATAGCACATTCAGCTCTCCAATCCAGTCCTCCAATATGTGGCCTCTTATTTAATACAGTGTGTACATTTTACAGTATTGACCTACTGGTAGGACTGGACCACCCATCAGGCATACCAGACACTTTCCTAATAACATCTGCCTTTTGTAAATATATCATCTGCCCACGTCCATCTCAAATGAAACTTTGAAGGTTGAAGGTTGTTGATTGCTAATGAAGCTGATTTGATGATCTAGGCTTCCAGTGTAATTACATTACTTGATGTCTACCATCAAAAGGGCTTTATGTCCTACCACAGTACAACCCTGAACGTGTTGGTCACTCACTAAAACAGAACACCATTGTTGAGTCATTCCACTTTACTTAAAGGCAGTGGAAAACCTTTGCTCATTCAAAGTTTGCGCATTTGTTCTTACAAGACAGAGAGGCTATTATGCTTCAAGGACTGGCTATATTTAGCTTTTATTTGCTGCTAACATATTATAACCATTACAGGCCAACAGAGGGGCACAGAGCAAGGCAGCAATTGAGAGATGATGGGAAAATATTCAGTTTCAGCTACATAAACAAGCCGTCCTCAGAGAACTAGATGTGTCTTGGCTTCCTCAAATCCAGCCACCAATTTCAGCAAAAAAACTGTTCCGCAGACACAGCGGTGTGATGTCAAAAAATCTATTCTAGTGTTTTGCTGCTGAAGTGTGCACTGATAAAGGTGCATTTAATCTACTTGATTTAAATCAGTACATCGCATACAGTTTGCTCTTTTGGTTTACCAACCGTCTGCAACAGCTGGCTTGGTGTGATGTGATTCAATGTTATGCACATTTGAGTGATTTTTTTTTAGCACCTTTACAGTGTTAGTATAATGAGTTAGATTTGCAGTAGTAAACAAAATGAGAGAAAATTCATCTGTCATATATTCATTTAAAAAAAAAGTGATATTTCAAGTCTTTTAATGTTGATCAGTTTGGCTTATAACTCATGAAAATCAGAAATTCACAATCTCAAATTAATAGAATATTTAACTTGGAGTAAATTATTATTCAAACAGTATCATCATTAAGCAATAAAGTGTTGAAAGATGTCATTTTTATGTGTAATGAATATTATTATGACAGAGAATTAAAAACAGAAATTAACTTTTTCATAATTTTCTAATTTTTTGAGATACACTAGTAGCTTACAGCATAGTATAGTATGAAATGATATAGTAAAGCAGAGTCTAGTATAGTATGGTATAGTGTAGTATGGTATAAGACAGTAAAGTATAGCATATTGTAGTATAGTAGAGTATAGAAAAATATAGCATGGTATAGTAAAGCATAGTGTAGTATTGTATAGTATGTTTTGATAGAGTAAATAATAAAGTAGTATAGTACAGTGTAGTATGGTATAGTATGGTTTGATAGTGTAAATAATAAAGTAGTACAGTATAGTGTAGTATGGTATAGTGTAGTATAGTATAGTACAGTGTAGTATGGTATAGTATGGTTTGATAGAGTAAATAATAAAGTAGTATAGTATAGTACAGTGTAGTATGGTATAGTATGGTTTGATAGAGTAAATAATAAAGTAGTACAGTATAGTGTAGTATAGTATACTACATTAAAGTATGATACAGTATAGTAAAGCATAGTGAAGTATGGTATAGTATAGTGTAGTATGGTATAGTATGGTTTGATAGAGTAATAAAGTAGTACAAAGTATGGTATAGTATAGTGTAGTATGGTATAGTATAATGTAGTATAGTATAGTACAGTGTAGTATGGTATAGTATGGTTTGATAGAGTAAATAATAAAGTAGTATAGTGTAGTATGGTATAGTACAGTACAGTGTAGTATGGTATAGTATGGTTTGATAGATTAAATAATAAAGTAGTATAGTGTAGTATGGTATAGTACAGTATAGTGTAGTATGGTATACTACAGTAAAGTATAATATAGTATAGTAAAGCATAGTGAAGTATGGTATAGTATAGTGTAGTATGGTATAGTATAATGTAGTATAGCATAGTACAGTGTAGTATGGTATAGTATGGTTTGATAGAGTAAATAATAAAGTAGTATAGTGTAGTATGGTATAGTACAGTATAGTGTAGTATGGTATACTACAGCAAAGTATAATATAGTATAGTAAAGCATAATGAAGTATAGTTTGGTATGATAGAATAATGAACAGTACAGTATAGTGTAGTATCATATAGTGTAGTATGGTATGATAGAGTAAAGAACAGTGTAGTATAGTACGGTATAGTAAAGTATAGTGTGGTAATAATAATATAATATAATAGTATACAATAACATGACATTGCACTGAATCTATCCCAGAAAACCACATGAAGCTCTTACAGACAGAATCATATTGAGAAAGTTGTTCATTGTGGATTTTCTCTTTTAAACTTACTCTTTACTCTTTAAATCAGATTCTGTCAACGTTTAATGCCAACCTTTCCTAAATGATATCTTCTCACATAATGAAAACGGCCCGTTTTACCTCACCATGATGTTTTCGTGGTGGAACTTCAGTGCACTCGCAGCATCTCCCCTGTTTAGTCCTGGGTGTCCTGCTGGTGTGGAGTCTTGCTGTAAACTGTAGTCTTTTCCCACAGAAAGCTGCTCCGCTCCTGCCTGCCCCCTTGTCCTTAATGCACTGGCCCGGCCACTTAGGCTTTCCAAGTCTTTACATGGACTCTGTCTTAAGTCAGACAACATGCTCCTGCTCATCCTGATTATAGGAGATTTGGGGATTAGATGGCAGAAACAGCAACAGGCAGATAATGTGGGTTGGAGGGCCCCTCTTGTGTGTGTTTTTACATCAGCTCTTCTGGCCTGTCTTTATTATTTTGACCGTCTTTCCCTCCTCCTTTTGTTTTCCAGAGTACCACAGAGAATAGCAAAAGTTGACCCCAGTGACCCCAGCCACACATGGTAGATGAATTGTCCTTGTTATTGCGTCTTCTAACCAACCCCGGAGAGTAGAAAACATCAAAGTTTTTTTATAAAAATCCTTTTTCTGGTGACCTAACTATTCCTACACACGTGTAATGTCACAGTACCAATAGCACACACTCAGACTTACTTAATACCACCAAAAATACTATTTATGAAGTTAAACATGCCAAGAAACACAATGTACATGCTGTGTTAGCAATGGAGAAGACATAGTCTATCTGATAATAGTGCCCCCTTGTGGTTTTACACATAAGTAGTGCTGAAGATGGCTCCTTGCCTATGTATTTTGGGCCTGTGTGCAAAAAGAGTCTTAGCAGCCCATAAATAGCTAACGGAATATGATGAAACTCTATCCACTCAAGTGTAGCTTAAGGTCATCAGCTGAAACCTCACCCCTCACCCTGGCATGCCCCAGAGACGGGCACAAAGCTGGTCACACTCTGCTACCAAGGATAAACAAGACTACCAAGGCAATCACTCATTACAGATCTTACTTTACATTAAATATGTACTAGTGCATCTGAAAAAGGTTCATTTGTGTTCACTATTTAATTAAAAATAGTAAACAGTCATATATTTTATATTCTTGGTGTTTAGTACAGTCATCCACATCTGGAGTTGCCATGTTCTCCCTGCAGGGGGTTTCTTCTTACAGTCCAAAAACATTTAGGTCATGTGAATATGCTACTCTAAATTGTGTGTGCCCAACGATGGATTGGCACCCTGTCTGGGTCTTAGCTGAGATAGTGTAGTGCCCTGTCCTGCGCCCGGTGAAGGGGTAGGGGACTGTGACCCTGATCAGAATTAAGCGGAAAACGAAAGCCTAATTTCTGGATTGTTGGAGCTCTAAGTCATACTGATCAACATTAAACAAAAAAGGTTTAAAATGTGTCACCTTACATGTAATTAATATAAAATATTAGATGTTTTTAAATTAATTTTGAACATCAACAAGTTTTTTCACCATATTTTTTTTTTGTTTTTGTTTTTTTGACGTGGCACTGAATACATCACTGCAACAAGTCAAATAGGTGATCTTAAAATAGAATTATTATTGAAGTCCAAGTTAGTAGTAACTTTTAGTTTGCACATTCCCTCTATAACACTAACACTCATACCTTTTTGGTTTTATATGAGGATTTAGTGCTGTACTGTAGTTTAAGGCAGTGACTTTTCAAAGTCCAGCTTTGCTGGTTAATACCTGCCGGTGTAAACATTACAGTCACAGTGAAGTGACCCAGTGGCAGAGTCACATTAAATCTAACAGGCTTATTAGTGCTCTCAGGGTGACATGAGCAGGAAATAAATTGTCTTCAGATTTTGTATTGTGGGAGGATCAATTTAAAGGCTGTATCACATTATTATTATTATTATTATTATTATTATTATTGTTAATATTATTAATATTATTATTATTAATAATAAATGTATTTATTATTATTATTATTAATAATAAATGTATTTATTATTATTATTATTATTATTTATATATTTATTTATTTATTTATTTATTTATTATTATTATTATTATTATTATTATTATTATTATTATTATTATTATTATTATGTTTTTGTGTTGTTGGACAACATTTAACTAATTAAGTTTATTTGTTTATATGAATTAACTCAATAAATACAATTATATGCTAGTATAATATAGTTACCAGTCATTTTGTGAAGTACTATATGCAATATTTTTAATTCTATATTTTAAAGAATATTTAAAAATATATATTTTCCTATTAATTTTCTATTAAATTTAGAAAAGGGCAAAATACATTTGAGCAAAACAAAACATTGTTCTTTATAACACTATAAAGGGTTCTGTATAGTGTCAGAAAGGGTTGCACTATTGATACGAGGTAAAGAATCCTTGTTTGATAATATAGTGCTAAGAGTGTAGTTATGGGCCCTTTAAAACATGAGGCTCAAGAATCATACGAAACAAACTGTTGCCTGAAGTACAGAACATAAGAAGTGGTCTCTCTGACACAGACTGGTTCAGTCTGTTCTGCACAAATGCAAGAAATGACTGAAGAGCCAGAAGTCATAGTGAATTCCAAACCCACACTTTTAAAACAGGTTTAGAATATAATCTTAAACCTAATCTTTATTTCCTGATCTACAGTACAGAGAAGGATGGAGACATGTGAGTCTGTGTACTGATGCTCACCCTGCAGCTCAGAGGACAGTCTGATCAGTAGACGTGATGACCGACGGTTGTGCTGATAGGAGGTGAGTGCAGGCAGAGTCTGGGTCAGACAGACCTGGGAGACGATGAGAAGAGGACGAACTGGCAGGATGAGCAGAAACAATGAGAGAGAGATAGAATGGGACAGATAGAGAAGGACAGAGTTAGAGACAGAGAGAGAAAGAGTGAGACAGAGAGAGTTAGAGAGAAAGAGTGAGATGAGGGAGAGTGTGAGAGCGAATCAGAGTGAGAGAGATAGTGAGAGAGTGTGAGAGAGATGAGGGAGCGCGTGAGAGTGAGACAGAGTGGGACAAATAGAGATAGAGAGTGAGAGAGAGGTGCTCCTACTGTTTTCTTCCTCTGTTGACCTGAAGCAGAAGCGAACTGCAGCAGTGTAGAGCCTCAGGAAGTGAACAAGAGAAAGAGGAAGCTTGGCTGACCTGTCACGTAATGGAGAGGCTGTATAAGGGGGTCACTTTTGTCATTTCTGTGAGAAAAAAACAGGTCTTACAGAGGCCCGCCTCAGGGTTCATACAGCATATAGTAACACAATATATATGCAGTTCCAT
>BRDA01091094.1:0-12924 GCA_036984385.1 Crenuchus spilurus
AGGGTAGAATTTACGTATAAATAAACCGACACATTTTATGATGTAGCCCGAAATTGAGCTTCCCCTCCTTGAAAGACCAGCATCCGCCACTGGTAGGTAGTCATAATGTTCTTATATGACTGTATATACTGTATATAATATTAGGTTTTTAATAGTTTTGAGTTTTATCCACTCGGCCTGTTCGTCATTATGGGCATGTATGACTTGACAGCATAAGATTGCCATTGACAAAGCCCTCTGGGAAAGATTATATTCTGTTCTTAACATCACAGACCTGCCAGCTCATGTTAGCTTCCCTGGTCAAGAATGTGCAGAAATCAAAGAAATGTATACCACTGAAACATTTTTAAAGCCGATTTTTGTAAATTGTTCATAATTTGAGAAATCAAAGCAATAAAGGGTTAAACAAGCTGACAGACCTGCTTTACTGTGAATTTGATTGAAAGGCAATAACACAGTCAAACTCAGCTTAACCTCTCTACCTGCCACACTCAAACAGCCTTAAAAAGATTTTCTATCATTCGTCCACAAAAAAAGTATTATCACACTCTTTCAGAGTGAGGCAGGATCATTTCAGCAGGTTTTAGGTTCACTGTGTAATTTTATGGGGTCTCTGAAGTAGAATTGAACCTGCCCATAGCCACAGAATTCAGAGCCAGTTGCTGCTTCATGTTCTAAAGGCTCGGCTTGGTGATCCATTCAAGTTAACCCTTCTACGTCCAGGTCAAAATGGACCCGTCTCAGAACTTATCATTGCTGAAATAGTCAGTGGTTGTGAAAGATAAACATCTCAAAATCTGCCCTGGATGGCTGTGTGTGTGTACGTGTGTGACAAAGAGTATTTGCAGACATGCCGTCACATGGCATGTGCCATCAAAATCTCAGAAGCACAGAGTCTGACAGACTCACATGATTTATGTGACTTGAGTCAGATTTTGTGCACAAAACATATCAGCCTTTCTTCATGACTGCCATGCTTCACTTTCCTCTTCCTAAAAAAGTCATATGCCAATGTACTGTTGCCCAAACACACACACACACACACACACACACACACACACACACACTGCATCTTCATACACATAATTGCTATTTTAAACCTCTGTAAAAGGTGAAATACCTACATACACACATGCTTTATGTAATATTTCCGTTTCAAATATAATAGATATAGAACACAATTATACGTTTATGAGCCAACTGTGAATCCATTCTCATGAAAGAATAAAAATGTCTCTGACTGCAGGGTCCAGATATAGTCCAGACGTCCCAAATCAGTGATCAGTTTAATCTTTTCGACATTCTACGAGACACGGCAATAAGGGCTCTTATAATAATGTGATTGAAATGCACTGATTAGTATTTTTCTTGATGAAATACTCCTGCTGATTAATGCGGATGTAGATTTGCTCTCTTTCTTTTTTTACTGCATGCATATGTATTGTGTGTTTGTCTAAACACTCTCTGTGCTGCTTTAAGCACATCTTTGTTAGATTCTGTACATTATAATCTGTTATAAGCATTATATAAGAGCAGAGAATTAGAGGCTCAAAATATGTTTTTCATTATGGATGTTGATGTAAAAAATAGCTCATCTATACAGGTAGTCCTCGATTTACGACGTTGATCCGTTCCTACGTAAACCAAATTTCGTGTAAGTTGGAACATACGTACATACTGTACATAAATAACATACTGTAAGCACTTATTCTATCCTAACACCTATCCTAACAGTAATTATCAAAAAACATATAAAATACATTTAATAATGAAATGAAACAGCCGCGTAATTGTGTATTCTTCTGCCGCGCACACCAAACACAAAACAAGGCTTTATACAGTAAATGGGAGATGTGGCATAACCACGAATCACCTTGGATTACCTGCTGGGCTCAATGAGGGCTGCAAAACAGTGCTCAGCTGTTGATCACTTGCTCATTTCTGTCTCTTGTGCTTCTTATGGTCCAAATGAGACAGAAATGACAATGTTAGGATGTGTTTTAAGGCTCCGCAGTTGTCACCTATAGGTAATCAGTGTCTGAGAAAAGTTGTGTGTGAACAGATAAATGGGTTACGCAGAAGTTTTGTATGTACACAGCAGGTTCACATGTAGCTGTTAATTTAAAGTATCTAATTAAAGTGAAAACTGCAATGTTATAAACAGCAGAGATGCAGTTTAGGCAGCATTTCCATCACCACCAGAATAAAAGTGACAGACAGATCTTTAATGATGCTCTTTTGTTGTATGAACATGGAGAAGAAAGGACTGACAAACATCTCAGGACATACCTATTAATGTAAGACAGCTTATGTCTGTTTACCAAGTTCTGTAATATGTCATTATTCATCAGATAAAGGTAGATTTTTGAATTTCAATGTCAGAACATGCTGCTTTCTGTCATGTCTTATAGTTTTGGCAGATTAACAACATCATTCTCTTCTTAAACAAACATAAACATAAGAGCACACACATGTACAGTGGGTCCAGAAAGTATTCATACCCCTTGAACTTTTTCACATTTTGTCACCTTACAACCACAAACGTAAATGTATTTTATGGAGATTTTAAGTGATAGACCAACACAACGTACCACATAATTGTGAAGTGGAATGAAAATGATACATGGTTTTAAAAATTTTAATCAAATAAAAATCTTAAAAGTGTGACGTGCAAAAGTATTCAGACCCCTGTACTCTGATACCTCTAAACAAAATCCAGTGCAATCAATTACCTTCAGAAGTCACTTAATTAGGTAATAGAGTCCAGCTGTGTGTAATTTAGTCTCAGTATAAATACACCTGTTCTGTGAAGGTCTCAGTGGTTTGTTAGAGAACAGTATTGAATTGAACTGCAAACTTACCAAGACATGGCCGTCCACCTAAACTGACAGACCGAGCAAGGAGAGCACTGGTCAGAGACGCAGCCAAGCGGCACATGGTCACTCTGGAGGAGCTGCAAGAAATCCACAGCTCAGGTGGGAGAATCTGTAAACAGGGCAACTATAAGTCTGCACTCCACAAATCTGGCCTTTATGGAAGAGTGGCAAGAAGAAAACTATTGTTGAAAGAAAAACATAAGAAATGCTGTTTACAGTTTGCCAGAAGCCATGTAGGCTTGCAAACAGGACTTCTTATATCTTACTTACTTCTTAAGGGGTATGAATACTTTCTGAACTCACTGTATATGTACGCTGTTGATTTGTTCACTATGTTCAGGCTCTGGTGTTGCAGGAACCTCGCTTCTGAAAGCTGCTCTGCTGCTGAAGTCCAGAATCTGCCTGATGAGCACCATAGACAGGCGTAGCTCATCCACCACAGTAAGATAAGTGACAGCTGATTTCCAAATCACTACAGGTGCAGTGGAGCTGACTGGCAACCCCATCTACTCATCTGACCGTGCTGATGCACTACCAGCACCCTCAGCGATGCTCACAGGCAAAACAACAGCACGGACTCTTCCCAAAGCTGAAGGAAATTGCATGCGAGGCTCGATCAGTCTACTCAAGCATATTCTTCAGCAGAATGCACAAACAGGCCGAGTAACAGAGCTTCAAAGGAAAGTGAGGCATGCAGCTCTCCTGATCATTTCACACATTCTCACTATTGACAGAATGATGTGACTCAGATGTTTTTGATCAAGGAGAGAATGTTACATCTAAAACCATTTCTCTGGATATTGTTCTACAAAACATACAAAACAGCAATTTCACAGCTTTCAATATTTCATGCCTCTGTTGCTGTCAATGAGCAACAAAAGTTGCAGAAAAAGCTTCTGTGGTTTGTGCCTTTAGTGAAACAGTGGTGCCAGTGTTGGTGGTACATACACGGCAAGACCACTCTATCATGTATGAAAGGAAATAATACCTGAAACATCTCATTTCTCAGTTTTTCATCAGACTGAGAGCAGAAATGTGATGGTTAACCTGACGCCTTAGAGGCGTGCCCAGCAAAATCAGATAGGTGAAACCTACCCAGAGTGCAATTCTTCTGTCCAGTAAAATATTCTCAGCGGTCTTTTGTCTCTCAGAAGTAACCGTGCAAATCAGTTCTGAGAAAAGTGCTGCAGGTGAACGTGATTACAGAAATGTGGAGAGGTCACCGATGAATAAAAAGGTTCAACAAGCGTTCACTACACTGAAAGGGAACATCATGTTAACTGAAGTCTCTCTCTCTGGATTCACATGATTTCAACTGGTTTGTCAAAGAGAGGAGCATCAGCAGACAAACAAAGAGTCTCCACTGCCAGACATAAAGACTGCTGACCTGCAGCAAACACTGTGTAGTTCCAGGTCAGATGGCTTCAGTATTAGTTCAGTTATGGACAGATACCCACAGTATCTTCTGAAGTGCTCATTAAGGGTTTAATAATAATGTTAGCTTGAACAACAAGTGTTATTACTGTTGCTTCATTTGATAGTTTTGATGCTATTATAGTTGTAGTACAGTCACATCATTCAGTTATTAGTGACGGGCATGAATAAATAATTCTGCATTAGCTTAGCGGGTATTTAATACAATATGACAATTTCTCTGGTGCCTGTATAGTTTATGTCCTCCATAAATATTAGTAAATGTAATAAAGTAAAATCATTCAAAGAAACAATCCAGAAGAAGAAAACTTTTACCAAAATAAATGCCACAATTAGTGCAGGTCTTCAAAATCCCAAATAGCCATCAGGTCCACGCCAGCATGCTGCTGAAGAAAACTTCTCAAATCTAAGAAGTGTTAAAATTCTGCTGTCACTGCTAAATTATTATCATTTTAAATGTTCTAACATCACAAGGCACTTGAATAAAAGTGACTTTTATGTAAAAGTCTCCAGAGGTTGTGTTTGATAAGGGACGTGTGATGCTAGACCTGCTGTTGAGCTTTAGATCCATATCTGGCTGCTAATGCAGAGTTATGACCGGTTCCAGCAGTACAGTGACCCAAAGCATGCTGTATAATACCAAAGGTGTCAAAAGTATTGACAGTCATTACTCAGGTAGAAGTATAGATACTAGGGTTTGAAAAGACTTTTATAGAAGCTGAAGTATCATCTTAAGATTTTAACTCAAGTAAAAGTGCAAAAGTGCTGGTTTCAAAACTACTTAAAGTATAAAAGTAAAAGTAATGTAAGGAAAACAAATGCCAACACTTAGGTTGTGCCACAGGGGCATATAGTGCACTATTTTGGGATGTACTGGCTACCTGTTTCAGCTGCATATATGCCCCTTGAAAATAAATACCTTTTAGTCATTTCAAATATATTAGTGGGCCATATATGTGTAGTACTGAGTTTACTGGAGAGTGACCAAACACCTGACGTACAGGATGGTATATGTTTATACTTTTCATCCAACCACAATCAAACACACGCTTTCTGGATGGCCCAGTTTATCTGGATAGGATGTTTTTTGAATGATGACAAACTGAAATTAAATACGTAGAAATAACGATGCTGTTTTTAAAATGTAAGGAGTAGAAAGTACAGATAACTGCATGAAAATGTAAGTAAGTAGAAGTAAAAAGTCGTCTGAAAATAATTACTCCAGTAAAGTACAGATAACAAACATTTCTACTTAAGTATAGTAACAAAGTATTTGTACTTCATTATTTGACCCCTCTGTATAATACAAACACACACAAAGTGTAACTCGACTTTAGAAGTGATGAGTAAGGTCTCCAGAAGAATCTGGGGTGATTGTTCCTGACTTCTTTAATTGTAACAGAGGGCAGCGCTGGTATTTTGGCAAAGGGAGGGTGTGCATAGTATTGAATACAGAACGCCATAAAGGTTTTGAATTGGGTATGAAAATAATGCTAAAGCAGTGCGTGTTTGCTCTTTCTGAGGATTTGTTAAGGAAACTGTGAAGGCTTGTTGCTAATAAATGATGTAAATATTGAGTCACACTAATCAATGAAGCTTTTTGTGTCAGAAATAATAAATGTTATTGTTAATATATACAATGCACATATCTCTACAAAACTGGAGGACTTATACCAGATTAAATTCTCATTGTTACCATCAGTGTTCATTCAGAATGGCCTGAAGTGTCAGATATGTGAATGCTGCTGTGTCAAATAGATTAACAGAACGCATCATATTAATTTTCAAACCCAGTAGAGATGGCATCCAAAACATTGGCTGAAGACCTTATGAACACCAGTAGGTTTTGAGAACCTTGGTGTACTACTGGCTTGTCTTCCACTGAAGAGCATAAGAATGAGTTTTGATCTGCAGAACTGTCCTATATGATTGATGTGAACTGGAACAAGCAAAAGACGCAACTACAGAAGTATCTGACATATGAATGTGGAGATCAGGTCAACCTGCAGCAGTCACTGTTCAGACAGGTCTAATTACTCAGAATCAGAATCACATACAAATAACCATGAAGTAGACATTTGGACTTTTGGATCAACTGCTGTCTGACAGAGCTCTGTCATCTGACTCCTCGCACTCGACAAGCAGAGAATCAGAAACGTTTTAACCTCAGGTGAACTCGGATGCTGGAGAGTAGAAGAGAATGCTGCTTGACACAGCTGTGGGAAATAAAGACATTTCAACCATTGGTGCCCAAACACAATCTTGCGGAGTCTTGTGGAGGCTGCTGTAATATATATATAGAAGTTGTGGAGGTTGTTGTGGAGGCAAAATCTTAAAATTGACAGAAAACTTGGTTGATGACAAAGCAGGTAGAACATGACCTCCCTAAAATCTGTACATTCTGTAATGTTCACAACTGTTTTATTAAAAATTATTTATTAAGGACTTTCACAGAGCAGGAGGATCACTCTCAGCACTGTAGTGACACTGACGTGGTGGTGGTGTGTTAGTGTGTGAGCTGCTGGAGATGTTAAACACTGTGTCCACTCACTGTCCTCTATTAGACACACCTACCTTGTTGGTCTTGTAGATGTAAAGTCAGAGACAGCAGCTCAGCACAGTGTGTGTTGGTCCTGTAGTCCTTTACTGGTGGTCACATGATGCTGCCCACTGGATGTTGCTGGCTGGATAGTTTTGAATGGTGTACTATTTTCACTCCAGTAGTGACACTGAGGTGTATAAAAACTTCAGCACCTCTGCTGAGTCTAACACACACTAACACACCACCACCACGCGGTAAGCTGATTATTGACAATGAGTGTATATACTGTATATAAGATATGTACCTAATGAAGTGGCCAGTGAGTTTGTATATATGTTTGTGTGTGTGTGTGTGTGTGTGTGTGTGTGTGTGTGTGTGTGTGTGATATTGATGTCACATTTTTATGTAATTAATGGAGAAAACTGGAACATTCAAAATGTAAGGGGTATCAGTCTCATTAATTAAACGGATTATTAGCTACATTCACAGATGTGACAGAATGTTTAGTGAGTGAAAGAGAAACATTAAGGTCATTTATTTTTAAGCTTTGTTTTATTTTCAGCTGTAATTATTGTTTAATATTGTAGCTGTTTTACTGTTTATTCAAAAGCTGATACTTCAACCTTGTAAAGCACACTGAGGTGGTCTCCAGGGCATCTGCCATACTGGTGGAGAATGCAGGCTCTGCCCACCTGTGAATGGGTTTCTCTGAGGCGTGGGTATGGCTGCTGGGATAGCCACAGTGAGCAGCTAAGCAAATGCTTTGTTTATGTTTTTTTGTTTTGAGTTTTATTTGATGCTTTGTTGAAGTTGACCTCTTCTTCTTCCTATTGTACTTTTCCTTTCATGACCAAGCTGACAACGATCCTCTCTCCCTCTCTCATCACCTGTCTGCCACACCCCATTGGTCAAGTCAGAGCTGCTGGATTCTGCCCCTTCATGGCCCACACTTTGCCCCTTATCACTCTGGTACAGGGAGGGTGTGAAATCAGCCAGAGGATAGTGTGGATAGTGTAGACGTCAGGTATGACGAACAAAACAAACATAAACAAAGTGTAACATCTCAGAAATGTCTTGTATATAACAGAGAGGTCATCTGGAAACACAAACGAGACTTTAGCACCTCTGCTGCTCAGACATTTCTTCTGAGAAAAGGTCCTCGGTATTCTCATCTTTTCTAGAATTAGTTCTCACATAGTGTTCAGATAATAACTCTGATGTTTAACAAGCCTGAAATGTCCATATGAACTCAATCATTTCTCTCTCGATCTAACTCCTGATGTTGAGAATTTTGCTTGGACCCCCAAAGTCACATGTCTCCCCTTTGTCTCATGCTATTTCTCCTAAGGAATTTTAGAATTCTCAAAGAGCTACATTTGAGCAGTAAAAGTTCCATTCTGTAGGTTTCGCTGATTGTCTCAGATGTGCATGACTCTACACTGAAGAGGAGAATTGAGATGTTGATGCTCCTTCTTCAGCAGAATCCTTCACTTTGAGACATCACTACTGTCTTCAGTATTGAAGAGCAAGAGACCACCAGAGACAGAATATCTTTCTGAATACCTCAGAAGCCAAGAATCCTCGAATGAAGCTCACAGTGTCTCAGTATGATGATTGATGAACAAACAGTGCCGGCCAGACTAGTAGACATCGTCCATAGTTCTCAGAATGTTTCAGGTGTCAGGTGCAGGCTCTCCCACGGCTCCTCCACTGTATGACACCATGCAGACACTGTAGTCATGCCTTAGAGGCTCCATGTGGCTTTTCCATCCCAATTAGTTCTCCCCCTGCTCCTAGCTTCCTGCTCATGATCACCCACACCTGTTCCTCATTCATGAACTGATTAGGCCTCATATGAAGACTTCCCCTTTTGTTAACGAAGTTGGTAAAGCCTTGCTAGCATTTTCAGGTTTTGTTTTTTAGACTGAGGATGTGTTTGGCAGTTGTGAGGGATAAAATCACATATTACACATATAACAGTGTTTACTGGGTTAATAGTTTAACATGTAACATTTTCAGAGATGTTGTTGAGAATGTTCTGTTCTCTCACATAAGAAAAACATCCTGTTTATTGGGTCGAGGTCAGAATGACCTAAAGTTTTGCAGTTCTCTAAATAAACTGGAACATGATGGTCAAATGGCTCTTTTAACCTTCTGTAATTAATCTCACAGACCACTCATCTCCCACTATTCTTACACACAGTACACAAGTTTAGATAATCACACAAACATGAGCTTTAAAGGTAAACATCTCAGACTTGTTCAGATATGAGTCAGGAAATTTGAACGCCATATATTTCACTGATATGTGACCCTGCCAGGGAAAACCAGGTCAAAGTCATTCTTTTTTTTCAAAATGTGTTTTTTTCAAAACAACTTTTTTTGTGAATTTACTTTTTTTTTTTTTTTTTATCAAATATGTACTACAACAGATATCTGAGACTATTATCTATCATTTACAGCAATAATACAGAGTGGCTAAGTTTTGTTGCTAATGTGAGTGACATGATATTGACACAATATCTCAATAAGTTGCCAAGTGACTGTGGCCTGGTTTTCCCTGGCGGGGTCACATATAATTATATTTGTACACTTATTTGTTAGTAATTAACAGAGGTGGGGGACTCGAGTCTCATGACTTGACTCGAGCCGCAATTTTGAGGACTCGAGACTTGCTTGACTTGGTCATTATGACTTGAGACTTGAGACAGATGACTCGAAAACACTTGATTTTTTTATTTAAATATATGCAATTTCAAAACAGTTAGATTACGTTAGAAGATTTTTTTATTCGAAGCATGATCGGCTGATTTTACAGTGGAGGCAGAACGCTAAACAACAGCAATAACAAGCCATTGTAGCACATGGAGCGAGGAGACATGTTTAATTTAATTTTGGTCTGATGAACATGAGAAACGCCAGCTTAAAAATGCACGAAAACACTGAAACATGCAGCATATTTTGTGAGATAAGGAGAGAGAAAGGATATAACAGGATGACAGAGCAACCTAAACTAATAAAACAGCGCTATATAAAAGTAAACACGTCAGAAGCACATCCTTCTACAAACAAATGAGTGTGGAGTGTAGGAAGACGCACACCACCTAAGTGATGACAACAGTATGTGGGCGTGTCATAATAAAAGTCCTTGGAGCGCTTGCAAAAATGCAGTGTGAAAACAAACCTAACCGGACAAAAATGTATACAAAATAATAAACACACAAAATGTATATATTAAAAAATAAATAAAAAAAATTGGTTTTTGTATGCCACATGCTATTGTTGTTCTTTTCTTCTGTTCATATCTACACTGTCTTAACAACCTTGACATCTAGCATATGTAAAGATAAGATTGCTTAAATTTGAAAGTTATGCTAAAGTTAAATATGTATTTAATGTTGTGGCAGAGATGTTTGCTAGTGTGGATATGAACTGGACAAAATAGCATGAATAGTATGTGACATACTAAAAACATTATGTGAATGTTTTCATGGTTTGATGTAATGTTTGTAATGTTTATAATAACATTTCAGACATTGTTTTATAGGTAACAGGTTTACAATTCAGGCAATATGTTTTTATTTATTTTTATATACTTATTTTTATTTTATCTACTATTCAGTTGACAATCCAATACTGTTTTGTGCTCAGAAATGTTCATTAAGAAGCACCTTCGAGAGATGCGTTAATAGGTTATGGAGAAATGGTGTGACCCTCTTGATAGGAGAAGTAAGCTATTAAGTTATGTAACTGTATGTTTGAGGTATATTTGATGTTTAATAGGTTTAGTTTATGTTGAAATAAAACTCAGTTTGTATACGACTGTCTATATTGATTTAAATTTGTAAACTGGGGTAGATCAGACCATATTTGTATGACTTGACTTGTGACTTGCTTGACTTATAGCAGGGACTCGACTTGACTTGCTTGGTTCTCACATTAGTGACTTGTGACTTGCTTGAGACTTGAAGGCGATGACTTGAGACTTGCTTGTGACTTGCACATGAGGGACTTACTCCCACCTCTGGTAATAAAGACTGAAATAGTTTTTGCCATAAGGCAGTCCTGGGCACGGTTCTCGGAGCATCTGGCTTTAGTAGGTCCTGAGAAGGCAGGGGGCAGAGCCAACTTACACATAACAGGATCAGCCATGGGGGCAGCCATGGTCTAGTAGTAAGGATCTGGTCTTGCGAACAGAAGGTCGCCAGTACAATCCCCAGACAGGACATGCCTGAAGTGCCCTTGAGCAAGGTACCTAACCCCCTAACTACTCCCTGGGCGCTGGTGGATAAGGGCTGTCCACCGCTTCGGGCACAAATTCTCACAGCCTAGTGTGTTCAATGAATGGGTTAAAATGCTGAGGTCAAATTCCATTGTGTCAGATGAACAATTGGTAAATTGGTTCATCTTAATCTTAAATCAGGACCAACCTGGTGGTGGTGGTGGGGAGGAAGGGGCGGAGCATCGTAATGTCTGCAACTAAAAGCAGAGCGAGAAGGCAGGGTTTGTCTGTATATCTGCAAGCGGAGGGCTGTGATTGGTCAGATTCATGAATGAATGATTAACATTGAATCTCATGACTTACACTAGTGCTTTCATTTGATACATATCGTCTGTCTCATCTCCACCTGCACTCTTTCACATGAGCAGGACAGAGATGAGATAACTTTAACACCAACATCTCTTGACCTTTGCTTAAGTATCTATAATAAACTCTTTGTTCCTGTATCTCATCTCTCTTTATGTTTGAGGGTCTGATATAAGAAACAAAGTAACATTTTGTCTTTTATAACTTTGATATAAATAATGCAGTTTCATCATTTTTGTTCTACAGTTTATCTGTTCTGTATCTCAGCACACCAGGTCCCCTGTGTTATACACTGCTATGGTGTGTTAGTCTGTGTGTATTGCAGACAGGATTGCACTCGTGTCTCTGATCTACTGAGTAATCTACTGTAATTGTCTAAGAATTAATGTGAATGTGTAACTGAAGACAAACTGTTTCTGGACGTGTAATTCATAAACACTTGCATTGTGGGGCGAGTCTGCTTATACAACTTGATCAATGTAACTGCTTATTGCAGAGAACAGTTCATGTGTTATTAATATTGATTTAAGTGCCATGTACTAGTGTTTGTAATAACCTGCTCATGAAGGATTAACACAACAGAAATATTTGTTTCTGTGCAGTTCTGTGTATTTGTTTCTTTCAGGGATTGCTTCTGCTTAAGTATGTGAGTGTGTATTAGTGACAGCCAGGTTTGGCAGAGCACTGTGGGCAGGGGGAGTGGATCCTGGCAGCTTAGTACCCTCTAAGAGATATATTGGCACAATGCCACTTGTTGTGATTGGATCTGAGAGTCCTGGGTTTTAACGCTCTCGACAGGGGAGGAACCATGCCAACCAACACTGAATTACAAAAGCATCTGCTAATATTTCTCTTCTTGCACATTTTAGTGACATTTAGACTTTACTGCTTAGTCTTATTGTTCTTTTTTCCTTAGGGTTTAAAGACTGCAGCCCCTAAAATAGACAGATGATGCTCCCTTGTTAATGAAAAAGCATATACGGTATTCATAAAACAAGTTTCTTTAAGATGCATTAACTAGTCAGTCTGTGTTTAGGTGGTTTAAAGAACATTTAAAAGTCATTTTATAAAGAAAATCAGCAGAAGAATACAAATCATGTTTTTTTTCACTATTGCCTGTCTACTGTCTACTCATTCAGACATAAACACCATTATTAGACCTGATCTACAGCTAAACTCCATATCAATACAGACATACATATGAAGGTTTGCTTCGGATCACCATTTAGTCTTCTCATAGACAAAGAATCACTTTATGTAGTGTGAGAGCAGAGAATAGTTAACAGTACAGCAATACACACACAACACCTTTCCACTATAGACACAGTACCTCTCTACTACACAGACAATACATCTCTACTACACACACAATACATCTCCACTATAGACACAATACATCTCCACTACACACAAAATACATCTCCACTATACACACAATACATCTCCACTACACACAATAAATCTCCACTACACACACAATACAT
>BRDA01091095.1:5659-16949 GCA_036984385.1 Crenuchus spilurus
TAAAACCTGCCTACAGGACAAGAACCATTACAGTGACAACACGGTACAAAAGAGGTGAACTACTACTGTCAGAAGTGTCACAAGGTACCATATAAATTACTGAACCTTTAAGAAAAAATCGGAAGTGGACTGACTATAGCCACATCATCCAGCACAAGCCATGGTCTGCAAAGAGCTGCCAGAGCATCAGAGGGATCTCATTATTCAAAGATATCAGTCAGGTGAAGGCTAAAAAAGAATTTCCAAGTCATTAAATATACCATGGAACACTGTGAAGACTGTCATCATCAAGTGGAGAAAACATGGCACAACAGTGACATTACCAAGAACAGGACATCCGTCCAAAATTCATAAGACAAGAAGAAAACTGGTCAGGGAGGCTGCCAAGAGGCCGACAGCAACACTGAAGAAGCTGCAAGAATTTCTGGCAAGTACTGGCTGTGCAGTACATGTGACAACAATCTCCCGTCTTCTTCATATGTCTGGGCTATGGGGTAGGGTGGCAAGACGGAAGCCTTATCTTTCAAAGAAAAACATCCAAGCCCGGCTTAACTTTGCAAAAAGACATCTGAAATCTCCCAAACGCATGTGGGACAATGTGTTATGGTCTGATGAAACCAAGGTTGTACTTTTTGGACATAATTCCAAAAGGTATATTTGGCGCAAAAACAACACTGCTCATCACCAGAAGAACACCATACCTACAGGGAAGCATGGTGGTGGCAGCATCATGCTTTGGGGCTGTTTTGCTTCAGCTGGAACTGGGGCCTTAGTCAGAGTGGACAGAATTATGAACAGTTCCAAATACCAGTCAGTGTTGGCACAAAACCTTCGGCCTTCTGTTAGAAAGATGAAGATGAACTTCATCTTTCAGCACAACAATGACCCAAAGGACACATCTAAATCAACAAAAGAATGGCTTCACCAGAATAACATTAAGGCTTTGGAATCCAGGAGTCCAGACCTGAATCCCATCGAACATCTGTGGGGTGATCTGGAGTGTGGGATTTCTGCAGGATTCTTTACAAAGTACAGGGGATACATTACTGAAAAAATTAGAGAACAAATGATTTAAGTTGCCTTTAGTGCAAATATTTTCAGTGTGGACTTTTAACAGCAGTGTGGAAAGTAAAACTGACAAATAATTTTTTATACCAGGGGCATTTTGATGTTTTAAAATGTATTCAGAAATATTTGAGTAGCTGTTTATGCTAACCATCTTTGGACATATTTTTGTTTCTTATTTGCAAAGAAACAGTGAAAATCAGACATTACTAAAAGTAGTCCTCAAGCAGGGTACACACTACTCAAACTAAAATTCCTTCCGGAGTCCTGATTTTTTCGGGTGATGATAATTCTGGAAGAGCTTTAGGCCAAACTCTGACCTATTTTATGAAATTATGTTGCAGCTCCTTTTTCGTTGCTTTTCAAGTCTCTCTGTAGAAACTGCAAATACAGAGCTCTGACACCACCAGGAGATTTTTTTGAATTGCTTACTCAAGAACTATTCAGCTGGTCTATCAGGTTTTAAAGTTTGAAACCAGCAGCTGTGAGCAGGCTTGCCATTTGTGACGGGTGTTAGAAAATCTATTACTATATTTCTGAGGAGCTCAAGATAGGTCTCTCTAAGCGAGACTCCTTACACTACTTATGGAACTGTTTCTTTTAATTGGACTTTTTGGGTACTGGGGTTTCATAGGGCAAAAGTAAAGTCAGTGATCACCAGAGCAAAGAAGTTTCTGCATTATTTCTGACTAAACATTAGATTCTGTAAATGTAAAATTGTAGTGTACAATGTAATATTTTGTTCATGTGTGTAATATATAAAGATAACAGTTAACAGATCCAAGAGATAAAGGCTAGTTGACACAATTATTTTAAAAAGTATAGAATGATGATATGGAAAATGATAAAATTTCTCTTTCGATGTTTTATCTGTGCTATCCTCAGCTGATCTGAAAAGGACCATTGCAGTGTTGCTGGATGACATTATGAACCGGTTGGTAAAACTGGAAGGCAGAGTGGACGCTGCAGTGAATGCTTCTGTACACAACAGTTCTCACAATGCGGGGAGTGCTCTCCTCGCTGCTGCGGCCATTATGCAACGGCCCACCAAACAAGACAAACCTGGCAGCCATCCGGACACACACAGCAACCAGGCCCACTAACTGCTATGCCTCGGAAGTTAAAAAGTTCAAGAACACTGCTGGCAGGGAAGTGGACACTGTCATTGTAACTCTTGTCAGAACACTGAAACTGAAATCTATATATAGGGATAATATTTTTTAGAATAAAGCAGCCTGTTTTTTTCCTTTATGCACATTTTAGAATATGCACATGTACCTGCCTAACAAAGGAGGGGAAAAAACTGCAGAACAGTCCTGTATGGTTCTGAGAGGGAATCAGTGGAACTTTTCAAATGGAAGTGCATTTATGAAGGCAACATTACATAATGGAGCTTCATCTGAATCTGCAATAACTGCATCACCTCATCAGCCTGCTAAATGTATTTGTGCATTTAGAGGAACTTGACTTATAACTAATGTGTAGATTTGGCCATTTAAAATCTATTTTCAGTGATACTTTGAATATACATGTGTGTGTGTGTGTGTGTGTGTGTGTGTGTATACGCTGTTCATTAGATACTAGGAGAGAACAAAAAGCAAATCCAAAGATTATCATGTGTTCACTTAAAACTGATTGCACATTTGCCATTGATTGATGGTGCATTTAATACTATATTGTGAGTTTACTTTTATATTGAGCTTTAACTATAGAGCTGAAACAGAATTAAACTTCTCAGTAGTAGAGCACGGGGAACAATGCATCGGGTGTTTTGGGGTTAGGCTTCATTAGGCTTAGGTTTTTTTTAAAGCTGTGGTCATGTACTTACCAAAACTGGGCCATAGCTGCCTCAGCTCTGCATTTACTACCAGACAGCCTGGTAAGTGTATGCATTTTAGATAGTAGTGGTTACTAGGGCTGCACAATGTACAGAGTAATGTAATGTGATTATATTACTGTCTACTGAGAGTTTGCACTACATTGAAACATATCAGCTCTTCATTCATCACAAAGACCTACGTTATTTTGGCTACAATTAAATATTTTATGGTGTCCTTTAGAATTGGTCTCCTGGACAGAGTTTAAACCTAGTCCTGGAGCTTTCTCAATGGAGATTCTCTATTGAAAAGAAATTCAGAAGATATTAGATATTTTCAACATGAGCAGTTACAGGTAAACAAGAATTTTATCTTAAGTTATACGATATGATGAATCAGACACGTCTTAAGGTAAAAAGGTTCATTTTGATTTCATCTTGATGCTTTGAAATGATGTATTGTGCAGCCCTAGTGGGAACATGGTTGTTTTTTCTTTTACTGTTGCTACAGAACCAAAACCTGGTAGCTGTAGTCGGTCACTTGGGATGTTTGATTGGATCTTTATGATTGTGTAGTGCTGGTGTACTGCTCACATCACGTGACTGTCACAGCATAATAAAAATGTGCTGCAGGAGGCTGTTTGACTCTAACTCTTTGGTATGTTCCTTTTGCTTAATTGAAAGAAAAGAGTAAATCATTCAGATCTACTAAACACACAACCTGCATATGCCACTGAAGTCATAATTAATTTTATTCAAGACACAGAATATTTAATGTTGGTATATTTTTGATGGGGAATTCACAGGCTGGTAAATGCAGTCAATTATTTAGTTGAAAAAGAGATCAAAGTCAGAAATCAAACAAAAATGAAGAAAATCCATTTTCATTTTGACATAAGAAGCTCAATATATTTTTTTTAATTCACATTTCAGTTAAGCTTACGGTAATTTCATTTCTTCTGTAAAGTAGAGCACTGATCATTCTCATTTCATTATGTGGACTCACCAAATGTCATTTTTAGCAGTGCCTTTTTGCCCTTGTTTTACTTTACTAAAGATTCCTTTATTTATTTTTATTTTTTTTACTTTACCTAAGATTCCTTTATTATTTTTGTTTGTGTCATTTTGGAGTGAAAACAGGAAAAGAGCACCATACAAGGTTTGGGCACCACCAGGAGATTGGATGCCAGGTCATGTTTTCCAAGGTCCAAGGGTTGATGCTAATTTAAAATTCTTATTAATTATCTGACTCCACAAACCTTTTTCATCTCTGATAAATGAGTTTCACTGACAGAATGGATTCAGTTCGGTATCGGCAAATGGAAGCAAACACAACACCATGTGTAAGCATGTACAAAAGGATAGTGATCCTAAACGCACCTTCAAATTTATGATGAACTTCCTCAAGCAGTGCATTCTGAAGGTTTTGCCATGCCGCACACTGTCCCCCAACCTGAACTTGATTGAAATTCTGTGGATATAACAAATGTGTTCATTTGTAATTAACACTTAGTCATAATTTATTTTACTTTGTTTTGTACTCTAGTACTAATGTAGTGGGACACATTTACAGCCTTGTTGCCAGATTTGAGTTATATTGAATTTCCGAGTACTTGTAATGGGAAGTGGCTGTTTTGTTATAAAGTCTTGAATATTTTCTTGAAAAATGCACAAAATTAGTAATACTTGAATGTCAAGCTGCTACGGTAAAGGCAAGCTTAGGGCAAAGCTAGGACAGACTTGTACAGCATGTTTGCTTTGATTGTGAAAACAGTGTTTAAACACTTGAGACTTTGTGTTCTCAGTTGTCTTAGAATTATGTGCCTTCATTTTGTAGGTAACAAATGGGACAAAACATTACCTGAAACTTTGAACTCGTGAGAATTTATGATCATGTGAAGGAAACGTCAGCTTTGTTGTGAAACACCTGACCCGTCAAATGAACTGATAAACACTCACAATGGGGAGTACTGTGCCTTGTACCAGAACCACATCCACTACCATGCTGCTACTGCAGTACTGAGAACAGTCCAGCATCCACATCAGGGGTGTCAAACCCGAGTCTTGGATGGCTGGTGTCCAGCAGAGTTTGGTGATTTCTCTGCAATGATGCTACAAATAAACCTGGACATTACCTGTTGAGTTGAATCAGGTGTGTTTGATCAGGAAGATAATCAAACTGCAGGAATCTGACCCTCCAGGACTGGAGTTTGACATCCCTGATCCACATGATATCTGATCAGTAATGTTCCTATGGTGGCTGGGGTAGAAGGGGGCTGACAGAAAAGCAAAAAATGAGCTACCATCAGTCATTTCAGACATACAGAGTGAACCTATTTGGTGTGTGTTTCCAATAATTTGGCCAGTGAGTGTAAGGACAAGGTTAGGGAAATAGAATGTTAGTAACACAATAAATGGATGGCCTCTGCCATCATGAAGGCCTATTTGATCTGAAGTATTCTAATAGAGCAGGGAAAATCTGCAACCATGAGCCGCACCTTGAACCCTTCAGACTTCTAGTATGGCTTGGCTTGACCCGCCATCCTTCAAACCAAGTGGAAGACTGGCATCAAGACTCTTCTCTGTCAAGAGTCTTCAAACACAGACTGAAGACTCATCTCTTTGTGGAGCACTTAAGCGAGTTTAAAACACATATTGTAATGCATTGTAAAGCTCTTATGTTGTGTATAATTGTGTATCTTTCCCTGTTTCTAGGTATTAGTGATGGTTTAGTTCTAACAGTGTCTGAGCTGAAGAGTAGTTTGGACTCTAACTTGTCTGTACTAGCTGAGATAATTCTCTTAATGTAAACAAAACACTGTTGTACATCACTCAGGATAAGAGCATCTGCTAAATACCGTAAATGTAAATGTAGTATTCTAACAGAATTGGAGCTGGAAAAAGGAGGAGCATGATACCACTGTATCATGAACATGGAGTTCAGGTGACTTGGCTACTCTAAATGACCCTGGTGTGTGTGAATGAATGTGTATATCTGTGTGAATGAAATGGGTATAGTATGTATGTATGCCCAAATATGGTTGGCACTCTGTCCTGGCTGATTCCCCTAGTGCTCGATGCAGTCCTCCAGGTGGACGGTCACTTCTGGTTGAGAGTATGCTGTGCACGATTGGCTGCCGCTTCTCACCAGTGTGTGGTTGAGTTCTAAGTGTGTAAATAAATTGTGTTGATTGTAAAGCGTATTTCGGTAGTAGAAAGGCATTATATAAGTCTAAGGTTCATTCATTCATCTTAAAGGACCATCTACTCTTTAAATGTCATATTTATGTACTAAAGCAATAACAGTATTCGAAGACAAATGATAGAGGACCACTTCTCAAAAATCAGAAAACCCTGATTCTATATATAACAATACCACAATGTTGTCTACTACACAGTCATATCAGGGTATTATGACCACCTACCTTATAGTGGGAATAACCACCCTTGGCTCTTTGCTCAGTGGTGATATTTTCCTCTTTGCTCTTCTGTTCATTATAGAGGTTAATGGGTCCACTGTGGTGTGTTGCTCTGTACCACTCACATTTCCCTGTGGTATCAATGGCCTGTGGGGCCCTGATATGCCATTGGGAAGCACTCAATGCATGAGAAGTCCATTCTCAGTACACCTTTACTATGGTGGCTCTGAAATGTCCCAAAAGAGTGCAACGAGTATGTCAGTGGACTAAGGTGCTGACACTATGATCAGAGGATCACAATAAGTGGTCATGCTACTTGTCATTGACAGGCAGGGCCTGAGAGACAAAAAATTGTCTTTGCTTTCTTTGGGTAGGTAGATGGTGCTCTCTCCCCATCACTACTACCATACAATTTCTGCTAGCACAGGCGTCTGCCAGCCAATCTATCAGAGCTGGAGATTCTGCACTTTCCTCCAAGCGTGTTGACTGTCCAGTGATGATGTATCAGCAGCAGTTGAGAGCATTGGGAGAGTCCTAGCGGATGGCAGAGTTGTTTGGCTACCACTACATTGGGGGGGATATTGGGTCAAAAAAAAAAAAAAAACAATGTTCTTCAAAGATAGCAGTTTGCCCAGTACCCTATTAACATGCCCTTTTGCAGCAAATCCTGTCATGTGGCATTTGTGGCGTCCTGGGCCGAGTTAATTCCAAACTAGTGGTGGATTTTAGTCGCTTCATTCCCCTCCCATACATGTGATACATTACTGTATAGAATTCAAATACCTAAAGTCTGAACCTGAAGAAAACAAATGTACTTTATTCAGTTACTTCAAAATCCAGTTCAGCAAAACATTTCACCTATGCAACACTCCCCAGTCCATTAGGCCTATTTGAAGATAAAGTCAGTCATCAACTGTCAGAAAGTGTTGGTTCCTACCAAAGGTAGTTAGCTTCACAACACAATGTATATACAAAGGATAATCTTGTAATTTAGCTGTGAATTCACTCATAAAATCTGTCCCAAACAGATTATTTTTCCATTACGTCAAGATCAAGACCAAAATCAGATCAAGAGGTTTTTATTGTCATTCAGCTACAGTACATTACATATTGTACAGTACAGTACATACTGAAACTAAACAACATTCCTCCAGGACCAGGTGCAACAGAATTCAAGTGCAATGAAAAATAAACAATATACATACAAAAACTACAAGCCGTAATAAATACAACCAACACAAAACCCTGCTTGTCTAAATGGACTAAGACACATTACAGGATGAAGGACAAATGAGACGCTAGTCAGTATGTGGTACTGAGTGATATTTAGCTGCAGATTACAGTTTATAGCAGCAGTTTTATAATATTTTAGCAGCACTTTTAAAGTACAATATACAAATGTACAAATATTGCAATGATTATAAAGACAAACGCAGTTCTGTGCAAATGTGCAGTGATATTTAGTCCCTGAGAGTCCGACTGTGTGTGTTAACTAGTCTGACAGTCTGAGGAATTAAATTGTAAGACAGTCTAGCAGTGAGGGTCTGAATACTGTGGTATCTTCTACCAGAAGGCAGCAGGTGAAGAGACAATGTGATGGATGTGATGGGTCCACAATGCTGAGAGCTTTGCAGATGCAGTGCTTGATGTAAATGCCCATGCGAGATGGGAGGGAAACCACAATGATCTTCTCAGCTGTCCTAACTATACGTTGGAGAGACTTGCGGTCAGATGCAGTTCAATTAAAAAACCAGACAGTGGTGCAGCTGCTCAGGATGCTCTCTATGGTTACTATGGAGAAGGTGGTGAGGATGGGAGGTGGCCGATTAGATTTCTTTTTAGAAAGATTTAGATTTAGATTTTACTTTTTAGAAAGTAAAGACGCTGTTGTGCTTAACTACTTATAGAGCTGGAATTGAGGGACCAGGTGAGATTCTCCATCAGTTGAACACAGAGGAATTTGGTGCTTCTGACAATCTCCACAGAGAAGCCATCAGTGATCAGTGATGAGTGGTCTCTCTGTGTTCTACCAAAGTCAAGAACCATCTCCTTAGTTTCAACATTCAGAGACAGGTTGTTGACTCTGCACCAGTCTGTTAATCGTTCCACCTCCTCCCTGTGAGCTGACTCATGATTCACACTGATGAGACCCAACACAGATGTGATTGGAGCTGTGCATTGCATTATATCCTCCTGACTACCAGGAAAAAAAAGTCTTCAAATTAATTTTTTTTCAGTTCTCCAGTTGTTTGGAAGGCAATGGAAATACTGAAAACAATTTTATTCTTAAAAATGTTTTTATTTAAAAAATATAATGTGTCCACTACAGTGGACATCTGGACTCACTGCCTATGAAACTTAACCATAATCACAGTAAATCAGTCCCAACAAAAAAAAGTTGTCTGGCCTTATGGAGATCCGGGACCTCCGGGCCAATGGCGGTATGGACCTCTGGGCCTATGGAGGTCTGCGACCCCACTGGGCCTATTGAGGTCTGGGATCCCACTGGACCTATTGAGGTCTGGGACTCCACTGGGCCTATGGAGGTGTGAGACCCCACTGGGCCTATTGAGGTCTGGGATCCTACTGGGCCTATTGAGGTCTAAGGCTCCACTGGGCCTATGGAGGTCTGGGACTCCCCTGGGCCTATGGAGGTGTGAGACTCCACTGGGCCTATTGAGGTCTGGGATCCCACTGGGCCTATTGAGGTCTAAGAATCCACTGGGCCTATGGAGGTGTGAGACCCCACTGGGCCTATGGAGGTCTGGGACCCCACTGGGCCTATTGAGGTCTGGGATCCCACTGGACCTATTGAGGTCTAGGACTCCACTGGGCCTATGGAGGTGTGAGACCCTACTGGGCCTATTGAGGTCTGGGATCCCACTGGGCCTATTGAGGTCTAAGAATCCACTGGGCCTATGGAGATGTGAAACCCCACAGGGCCTATGGAGGTCTGGGGCCCCACTGGGCCTATTGAGGTCTGTGATCCCACTGGGCCTATTGAGGTCTGGGACTCCACTGGGCCTATGGAGCTCTGAGACACTGTAGGTCTGAACCTCCAGGCCTATGGAGCTCTGGGCCTATGGGACTCTGGGACCTCTGAGACTCTGGAGGTAAGGACATCAGGATCTCTGGGACCTCTGGGGCTTTGGGACTCTGGAACCATGGGGCCTATGCAGGTCTGGAGGTCCAGAACTTTGGGCCTATGGGTCTCTGGGAGCTCCAGACCTAAGGGACTCCTGGACCTCTGGGCCTATGGAGGTCTGGGACTACAGGGCCTATGGAGGTCTGGAACCATCGGGTCTCTGGAGGTCTGGAACTCTGTAGGTCTGAACCTTTGGGCCTAAGGAGCTCTGGGTCTACGGGACTCTGGGACCTCCAGGGCTCTGGAAACTCTAGGACTCTGGAGGTATGGGACCTCCAGGCCTATGGGACTCTGGGATCTCCAGGACTCTAGAGGTCTGAGGCTCAGAGTCTGGGACCTCCGGGACTCTGGCTCAAAAACTGCATCTTGATCTTCCTCATTAGGCAACTCAATATCTGAGTTTTCATCAACAATTCACAGTAATATTCTCTCTGCTTCCGACAATGAATCCATTCCTTCTCAGTTGAAAATACAGAGAACAAAATGTAGGTAATAAGTACTAATGTCCACTCTAGAGGACATTTTGTAAACACTCTCCTATCATTGTAATAAATTGTTATATTACTTTCCAAAATGGTTTAAAGTGTTCTTAGGAGATTCATCTAAAATATAATAACATTTCAAGACAAAATTTCTTCAGTAATAATTAATATCCACTTACTTTTCTATTTTCCATAAAATCAGCTTCTGCTGATGGAGGCCATTTTCTTTAAAGAGGAATAGAAAGCCAAAATCCCACCCCCATAAAATTGGTATAATTTAAAAGGTCTAAATGTCCTCTTTAGAGAACAAAAGGACTTAGCTCAGTATTATGTATGCTGTGGAAGATATTTAAGTCTAAATATGTCCTCTAGAGAGGACAAAATTGAACTGCTGTTAGTCAGGAGGATATACCCCCCAGTATGTCACCATTCTGAATTAGCTGGTTAGGCTCAACTTTGGTGTCTTCCACAAGCTGTTAACATTTACTTTCTAGGCTTTACTACAGCAGTTTACTGTTCACAACAAAAGACATAGGAGTATTGTGGATATGTGCTTTGAGTTAGCATTAGTGATCTATAGCTTTTTAAACTAATGTGGAATGTTGTTTATGGACTAATATCTCCTATTCCAGTGTACTCTGAGAAGCTTTATGAATATGGACTAGCATTGCTTTTGGTCTTTGTTTAGTAGCTAAAAGGCTAATTAAACAGACATACACAGCTGTGTATCTAATCACTGCCAACATCCTCTTTCCTGTTTGCACAATCATAAGATTGTTTGATGTTTGAAGTGATGTTCTCCTTCCACTTGAGTGAAACCAGGTAATGTATTTGAAAGTCCAGTTTTTTTGTGACATAAAATCAAAAATGTCATAAAATCTTGTGACAAACCACAAGTAGGTTAAGTTAATTAAAATAAGATTTGTGAACACCCAGGTACTGTCTATAAAAGACTCAAATGGGTTTGATGGGATGCTAGAGGGAAAGCATACAATTAAGTTTATTCTCTGAAATTAAGACAAAAAGTTTCTTGAAATTATGTTGTGACTTAAATTCAGAATCTGGGCTTTGTCACTTATGGTCAAACATTTCTTCTGCTTTGATAGACTAAGGATAGCATTCTCTGTTGCCTTTGATCTTTTGAGGTTTCAGATGCTCTTCACAAATGCTAAGGATGAATGCTGTAATATTTATCCTTTAGGGTGGTCCAAAAGTGTCAACTTCCAAAAAATCCAACTAACACCCTCTTATTTTAATCTGCCACTGGAATGAACAATGTGGTGAAAAAAATCTAAATGACAGTATGTAGTTTCCAGCGACATCTAGTGGTTTAGTTTCCATATTGCAACCAACTGAAGACTTT
>BRDA01091096.1:0-16434 GCA_036984385.1 Crenuchus spilurus
AATCCCCATAAAGCTGCTGGTACGAGAGGAATGGAGGAGGGGCTTAATGTTACCTAGCTCCTCCTTAAACATATGAAGCTCCGCCCCTCTTCTAACACGCAGCATCTGCTGGACCTGAACTGGCCTGTAGAACAATTCCAAGCAAAACATTAAGACATACAGATCAATCAGATAGAAACACTCATATGGACTTCACACTGCACACACCTGTCCTGCAGAAGCTGGCAGACAGACTGAAACTCTGTGCTTTGGGATGGCACCTGTTCAATACTGCACCTCAGAGCTCGGTATTTCCCCAGAGACGATGGAGAGGGGTTTCCCAAAGTCGCCTCGGTCATGTATAGAATGTCCCGGATCAGCTGGGAGTGTCAGTAATATTTTAATTATAAATGAGGTATATTATTATTATACAGATATGTTATTAAAAAGAACTTCACATAATCTAAGACTGTGCATTGTTTACATTTCTCAAAGTTTAAGCTCACATTAAATCTGGGGATGTTGTTTTTGTAATGTCAGAAATGCTGACAGTGTTACCTGACAGAGGTCGAGTTTCTGAGACACAAGCTTCTGTGTGGAGTTGGGCTCATTAATTCTGAGAGGTAACAGAGTCTTAACTTCCTCCAACAGAGCCTTTACCTCCTCTTCAGCCTGACGCTTCTGTACCTGCAGGAGCAAACCCTCCACCCTGCTGACCTGCGCACATGCATGCACGCACACACACACACACACACACACACGCACGCACGCACGCACGCACGCACGCACGCACGCACGCACGCACGCACGCACGCACGCACGCACACACACACAATCTGTCATTTTTCAAGTGTTTGACTGAGTTCTGGTAAATGGTTCCTTTCTGTGTGTATGGTTACTGTATCTGAGTGTACTGTACTGATTCACAGTCTTACATCATTCAGACTGATGCTGGTGACGGGAACTGTCAGGATGCTGTTGAGTGACCCGAGGGCTTCTGTCCAGATCAGCTCCACAAATGCGCCCACTTCCTGTGAGACTGAACTGCAGTTCAGCTGCTCCTCCAACAAAAGCTGGAAATCATACAGATCATGTTACTAATACACAGTACAGCACATTATATCTGCTATAAATCATGTCTGCATCATTTCAGATGATCAACAGATGTGATTTTAAAGACATTGCAGCTCACTGTGATCCTCACTCATCGTATTAAATCATAATCTAAGTGATGCTGTGTTTGACTGACCTGCTGCAGGCCTGGGGAGGCCAGCTTCTGCGCCTCTGGAGGAAGTGTCTGTTTCTGTGTGAAGCCTTTTGCTAGAAGTTCTTCTCTCAGCCTCAGATACACCTCCACAGCTTCCTCAGAGCTGGAGCTGAACATCAGCTTATCTTTAACTGCAGTTTCCTGTAACAGAGAAAAAGAAAGAGAGAGATCAGCATCAATCAAAAATGTCCTTTTTTCTTCATAATTTAATTCAAAAAGGTACATAATCAGATATTTTATATTCATTACACATAAAGTGACATATTTAGGCCTTTTCTTGTTTTAATGTTGATCGGTTTGACTTATAGCTCCTGAAAATCAGACACCCAGAATCTCAGGTGATGATAATATGTGATGGTGATTGTGAGTAAATGACTATAAACAGTATAAACACTGTGTATCTCTCAGAGCTACAGCTGCCACATTCCTAATATCAACACTCCTGAACCAGAGACAACATCAGAAGTGTCTTACCTGGACTAAGCAGAACCAGAACTGGACTGTTACTCGGTACAAAGTCCTCTTTTTACATTTCATTTGTAAATCAGCTCCTAGAGTCTGAGACACACAATCCAAGCTGTCTGAAGTCCAGTGTGCAGTTTCTGCAGTCTGTGATGGTTTGAGCTGCTGCTGTTGGTCCAAAGTCAACACCTACCAGGAGATTTTAGAGCACTTCATGCTTCCATCTGCTGACGAGCTTTATGGAGATGCCCAGCAGCTGCCCACAGTGCCAACACTACTACTGATCATTGTATTATTGTGTCTGATTGGCCATACAGACCAACTTTAAAACAAAAAGGCTGCAATGTGTCACTTTATGTGAAGTAAATATAAAATATATGATTTTTTATATGAATATTCTAATTTTCTGATGGATGACTGTACATACAGCATCTCTGTGGAAGTAAAAACATCCTTTATATTCAGACATGCATGGTCAGTGAAGAAAACTTGTTGATGTTAAATTCAATGTAAATGTAAGTCATGTTTCAACAACATAATTGTGTAATTATACAAAATCACAGCATACTGAGGTGCCTTCAGGTGCAGGTGAGCTCACCTCTGCCTCACGCAGGACAGAGTTCACAACACGATACTGAAGTCCTTGCTCTCCTCTGGCACTCTGAAGCTCCACGGATGACCAGGTCTTTGCAACAGCCTTCAAAACATAAACATACAAAGGTGTTTTTTACTGATAATTACATTTTCATCACTGAAACACAAAGACTGTGTATATTCTTCAATTCTTCTTAAGAGGTCTTGTTTCATGTATAGTCAGTGCCGGCGCTAACCATTTGGGTGCCCTAAGCACAAATGCTTTGTGGTGCCCACCTTCTTTTTTCCCATGCAAAGAAAGTTTATTTTGTCTGACTTTTGGTCATTAAGTCTCCAAATGGTCCAGTGATCAGGATAAAAAATCCTTATTGGCTGTTTCTTCATCGGACTCATTTGTGTGTATTGATTAATCTTTGAGGTGCAAGAGGCAGACTAAAAAAATTTTTTTCCTGACAGTGGAATGTAGACTTGTGCTGAATTTGGCAACCCTGCCAGGAGAAGCACTTCCTCTTGGAGATGTTTGTTAAAAATCCATCCATCCAGTATCTTTAGATTAATTCAGGTCAAGGTTGTGGCGAGTCTCCTACTCCTTCACCAGGCTCCAGGGCAGGGCATTACACTATCGTAGCTAAGCCCAAGACAGGGTGCCAATCCATCGCTGGGCACACACAGAAGGACAATTTAGAGTAACCAATTCACCTGACCTACATGTATTTGGACTGGGGCCTCGAATCCGAGACCTTAGTGTTGAGAGGCGAGCATGCCAACCACCAACCACCAAACCTGTATTACCCTCTATAAAAGTCATTTAGAGATACAGATTATCTTGAGAAAGCTGCTGTGGAATGAGATGCCAAATCAAAAGAGGTAGCAAGGGTGCTAAATTCAGCAGAGTCTTGTGCTCAAACACACCGGCCCCCAGCTGGTCATTAACTGGTTAGTTAAACTGTGTGTTTAAACAGGAAATCCCCCAAAGTCTATATGCTGGATTCTGACCCTCCAAGACTGGAGTTTGAGATTCCTGCTCTTGAAAAAACCTACCTTATGAAAAATTGAATACTTGGCAACTTGGAAATGAGACGGAAATTCTGGAATATCATGATCACCTTCCTTGTATGATCTAAAGGGTAGAGATTAAGAACAGCTTTTATTACCCAACAAATAGAAAATAAACAGTCATATCAGAACATTGTTGTCATATCATGCGTAAGATGAATAAATAAGTGAGCACACCAGTCAGCTGTAGCAGAGTGTAAAACTATCATCATGGACAAAGGACGTGATGTGACTGATGTCCATGACAATAGGCCAGTGAAGCATGGTGGAGGCAGCATCTCAGAAACCACTAACTTTGTGGGATATTCTAGAGCCGCTGGAGATAAGGTGTACCGAGAATGTTCTTCTGGTACATTTAGTGCCTCCCAACAGCATAACAGTGGTGTCCCACTGATGCCCAACAGTGGACCAGTTAACCTCTATAATGAACACAGAAGCAATGAGGAATTCAGGATCACCTGGTCATGTGGCATTTATGACTTCCTGGGCCATGTTCATTCTAAATCAGGGGTGCTCGTAATGCTCTGATATGAGCATGTAGACTGTATATATACTGTAACTTGACTGACTGGCTGGTTGTAAAGGAAGTGCTCACTGAAAAACCAACAGGACACACCTGCATTTGTCCAAGTGCATGCCTTTCTTCTGAATCTCTCTGTGAACACCAGTGTTCTGAGGCTGGGGCTGATCTTTAAACAGTGCTGCAGGAAAAAAAGCATAAATCTTCATGTGAGTCCAGCAAAAGTAGACACAAGGCTTCTGTGCAGTGTCTATTAACAATACACCCTGTTCACACAGGACTCTGCTTACACAGTCTGATCCACCTGACATGATCTAACTCGACACACAGCCACACACACCCAGAGTTAATAACCGAGCTGTGACAGTTATAAACTACTCTGTGTAATCTCTCTTTACTCTGCACTGCTGCTGTTGTCACAATAGGACACAAGCAGCCAGGTCAGTCTATCATGTTTAAAAATATCACAGCCAAATACCCGGAGGGGGAAGCATCAGCTGGCTGATGTTTGACGGCTGTGGTGTTAAGACATGCTCTGTCATGGGCAGGAGAAGCCCTTTCTCCAGGCAGCTCCACACAAACTGTATCCCGACCACAGGGATCCGGTGCTTCTGGACACTTCTCTGTCTGTTACTGCTCAGGTTCTCCAGACTGCTCGTCACCACAAAAGAACACTGAAGAGAACACAGAGAACACAAACCTTTATTATTAACTTATTAAAGCAGATCTGCCTACTGCCAGTGATTACTGACAGCTTATAATAGACAAACAGACAGACAAATACAGACAGACAGATGCAAATACATAGACAGACAAACAGAAACACACAGATAGATATACACAGATAGTCAGACAGACAGACATACATATACAGACAGATGCAAATACATAGACAGACAGACAAAGACACAGATAGTCAGGCAGACAGACAGACAAATACAGACAGACAGAAAGACACAGATACAGATAGATATACAGACAGACAGACAAATACAGACAGACAAATACAGACAGATGCAAATAGATAGACAGATAGATAGACAGACAGACAGACATGCACAGATAGTCAGACAGACAGACAGATACAGACAGACAGATGCAAATAGACAGACAGACAGAAAGACACAGATACAGAGAGATAGATATACACAGATAGTCAGACAGATACAGACAAACAGGTAGATAGAGAAAGACAGACAGATCTCTACCTTCTGAGTGACTACATAATCTATATTTCCTCCACTGTCTACTATAGCAGACATCAGCCTGTTCTTCTCCTTGTAAGGAACATTCTTCAGATCTAGAACCACAGAGCAGTTCTCAAACACGGCCATGACTGTAAGAGAGGAAAGGGACACATCAACTGACCTGAGATCTGGTTTAGAATAGGGCAGAGGGATGGGCACTGCCAGGAAGCAAGAACTAACACAACACGTTTAGACTGCCATTTCATCTGTAATCCCAGAACTAAGCTGCTCTGTGTGGAGACGAGCAGGTGGGTCATATTTACAGAAACAGAGTAGTAAAAGAGTCACAGAGTCAAACACAGAGTCAGACATGTAAAGTCAATCACATGAAAAGCTAATCAGAGACAGACTGTTTACAGTAAAGACTCACCTGCTACTCACCAACTCAAATAAACACGACTTTAATCACACACACGGTCCAAATGAAGGTTCCGTAATAGCACAGACTGTTTCCGGGAATGTCAACACTACACTTCCCGGACAGGACACGCCCATCGCTCTCCCATGGGTTGCCAGGTCCCCGAAAATTCCCCATTACTAAGTATGTGAGAAATTCGCCCTATATTAGCATAAACTAGCACATCTTCTAATCACAGAACAAAATACTACTTTTACATTTTTATTTAATCATATTTTATTCTTTTTCTTTTCGTGTTATACTTTTGAAACATTATTATTATTATTATTATTATTATTATTATTATTATTATTATTATTATTATTATTATTATATAATAGGAAAATTAGATAGAACACCCTACCAACATAATTGTATGCCATTTTTCATTTATTTAGAAATGAAATCATCTAAAATATAAAAAATCAGATCCCATCCCAGTCAGTCTTTTAATATTAGGAAGTCAGCCTAATGTATCTCCAATCATATTTATTCATTTTCTAATGTGTTACTAGTAGTTTTTGGTGGCTATGGGTATTTTTTAAAAGTAGCTCAAAAACCTACACTTTTGAAAGTTCACCCCAGACTACATTCTCAAAATAGCCTAACATGGGGGTATAAACACGAACCTATCCTGCCCTGTCCCCCTGAATTTCATTCATTCATTCATTATCACACCTGCTTTATCCTTATCAGGGTCGCGGTTAGTCCCCTACCCCCTCACTGGGCGCAGGGCAGGGCATTACATTAATTAACTAAGCCCAGGACAGGGCGCCAGTCCATCGCTGGGTGAACACACACGCACACGCACACACACACACACACATACATGGACAATTTAGAGTAGCCAAGTCACCTGACCTCCATGTTTTTGGACTGTGGGAGGAAACCGGGGTCCCCAGAGGAAACCCACGCAGACACGGGGAGAACATGGAAACTCCGCTCAGATGTGGACGCAAACCCAAGACCTCAGAGCTGAGAGGCGAACGTGCTAACCACTAAGCCACCGTGCCGCCCCCTGAATTTCATTGAAAAGTTAATTTGTCAGTAAATAATTTTAAAAAGTGAAACTCATATATAGATTCATTAGACACAGAGTGTCTATTTCAAGTGTTTATTTATTTTTTATGTTCATGATTAATGTCGACAGCAACTAAAAACCCCAAATGTATCTCAAAACATTTGAATATTATAATAGACCAATTCAAAAACTGATTTTAACACATAAATGCTGGCCGACTGAATAGTATGTACAGTATATGCACTCAATACTTGGTCAAGACTCCTTCTGCATGAACTACTGCATCAGTGTGGTGTGGCATGGAAGTGATCAGCCTGTGGCACTGTTGAGGTGGTATGGAAGTCCAGGTTGCTTTGAAAGCGGCCTTCAGCTTGTCTGCATTGTTGGGTCTGGTGTCTCTCATCTTTCTCTTGACAATAGCTCATAGACTCTCTGTGGGCTTTAGATCAGGTGAGTTTACTTCCCAGCACACTGATACTGTGCTTATTAAAGCAGGTTGTTGGTAGTTTTGGCAGTGTGGGCAGGTGCCAAGTCCTGCTGGATAAATGAAATTCACATATCCATAAAGCTTGTCAGCAGATGGAAGCATGTAGTGCTCTAAAATATCATGGTACACGTCTCTGCTGACTTGATTTAACACAGTGGACCGATAGTATCAGATGACATGGCTCCCCAAACATTCATTGAATGTAAATTTTGTATTTCATTTGGAATTCAAGGCCCCCATTGTCTAGAGGAAGAGTGGAGAAACACAATCCAAGCTGCTGGAGGTCTAGTGTGAAGTTTCCACAATCAGTGATGGTTTGGGGAGTCTTGTCACTGGTCTTATATAATATTGCAATGTTTTGAGATACTGACTTTGGGGTTTTCATTGGCTGTGGACCATAATCATCAACATTAAAAGAAATAAACACTTAATAGTAATAGACACTCTTCGTGTAATGAATCTGTATAATATAAAAGTTTCACTTTTTGAACTAAATTACTGAAACAAATAAAGTTTCAGATGATATTCTCATTTATTCAGAAGCACATGTAAAGCCTGCTTGGAATGCCTGTAAATGTGTCTAGGTTGCATAATGAGCTATTTGCATATAAGTGATATCTGCATATGTGTGATCTGACGGGCTTGTTGAACATGTCAGCAGACTGGTGCTGGTTTAAACAGATCCATACAACTGAGCAAAGGCCAAAAGGCTGAGACTGTAAAGCTAGTCATGTTTTTTTCTGTGTTTGGCTGATAACAGCTTTGCTTTCAACACATCACATGAAGCAACACTTAAACACACATATTTAAAGTGTTAAACTGATTACACTGATGATCCTCTGCTGGAGTCACAAGTTCTGGGCTTTAACGGGAAAACACTCCTAATAAAAGTCATTCATTTATCTCAGTACTGAGGCTGTGTTCACTGGCTTTAGTTTTATGATAATAATAACAGTTATTTTAAGTAGAAGTACTTAATCGTGATCCATCAAGTCTGATCTTTGTGACTGAAAACTGGACAATATAACAGCAGGACAGGAAGAATACTGATGCCTTTGGAAAAGACTTTTGAGAGATCCTGGGACAAATAAATTAACTTCTTATGGCTTCTTTAAGATTTTGTAGACTAAAATAAATACATTAAAATGCATTAATTAAAAATAAGCCCTGATTCTTAAAGATGTAGCCTAATTAGCACTTACATGCACTGTCATGTTTTTTTTTTACTTAGTCTCCCATAAATATGTCCAAATTTATATTGTTTATTTATTTTACATTACATTGCATTTAGCGGACGCTTTTATCCAAAGCGACTTACAATAGTGGGAAAGTACAGATGCGAAAAATACTAGAGTTGTACTAGTATTTACTAGTACTAGTATACTAGAATTAACATTTCGATATCTTGTATTTATTTTCTTTGTTTGTTATTTACTTCCGGTAAATGTGGTTTATATTTTATGTGCATTGATTGTTATGTTTAATGTGCCCCAGGCTTATACTATATTATATTAAATAAATAAATAGTCTCTCATTATGTCAATAATATGCCAATTAAGTCTCTCACTTAATGTTAATGTAAAAAATTTTTATTATTATTTATATTTGCTTATGTATTTGTTTTTATTATTACATTTCTATTCTTCTTCTTCTTATTATTATTATTATTATTATTTATATTACTATTTCTTTATATTTTTATTATTTAATGTTTTGTTCCTTATTTACTTTTATTATACTGTATATACATTTTTTAAAAAGAGCCTGCGGCATGGCTCAAACACGTCACCGAATGTTGTCGTGGCATCAGCACCACCGATTGGCTCTCTCGCAGTGACCCCGCCCCCTTTCCTGCCTCACAGGCTGGCGGATTAGTCACGTGGTTGCGCGTATATAAACACACGGCGTTTAGTCTTATTTATTGTAATAAAAATGGCGCGTTACGCGTATATTCCCACAAATATGGACCTGATCACGAGGCTGCCGGTGAGGACGGTGGTGTCAGTGGCGGTGACGGTGATTTTGTGGAAGTTTCTGTTCTCCTGTCCCTGCACGTCCGCTGAGGAGACGGTGCTGCACTGCTGGCTGTATCTGCTGCTGCCGGTGGGAATCCTGCTCTTCATCCTCATCCTGCTGGACACCGCGCTGCTGAAGCTGTGTCAGTGCTACGTGTGTAAGTGCTGTGTGCGTGCAGAGCCCAGATGCTGCACTAGTGCATACTGTGAGTGCTGCTGCTGTTCTGGTGGCTACTGTTACCTCCCTAAAAGCTTTGGAGAGGAAGGCTGGTACCTTTGCGCTCTCATATGGAGATATCTGCTAAACGTGGTTTATGCAGCCTCTCTCTGGGTCGTAGTCGTGTTGCTGGACGGTGACTGGTACGTGTGTGTGCGCACTGTTGTGGTGAATGGTTCAGGGGAGCAACTGGCCTGCAAGGATCTACCAACCCCACAGGAGGCAGAGACTCTAAGGAAGTACAGCAGTGAATCTCGTGTGAGTAGTCCACTCACTGACCACCTCTAGTCCATCTGCTTCTCTCTATACTTCCTGTTCTTCAATGCTCAGGACCCCCCACAGAGCAGGTGGATCATTCTCAGTGGTGGTGTTAGTGTGTGAGCTGCTAGCCAATCAATCACAATAATATGGTCATAAGTAGTGTTGGCACTGTGGGCAGGTGCGGGGTATCTCTATAAAGCTCATCCGCAAATGGAAACATGAAGTGCTCTAAAATCTCCTGGTCTCGACTGAACACATTGGACCAATACCAGCACCTCAAATTACCTAACTCAAACCTAAGAATGATCCACCAGCCCTGTGGGGGGTCCTGACTACTGAACAACAGGGAGAACAAAGTATACAGATGAACTACAGTCTGTAAAATGTGGTAATGGAGCTAATGTACCTAATGAAGTGGCCAGTGGGTGTAACTATTACAACAGTATTACAAAACATAGCTTTCTTCTTATTTATCTGCTTCTCTCTTCCAGATAATTGGACTGATCCTCATTTTAGGGCTTTCGTTCGTGTTGACAGTAAGCGTATCCCTCATGGCCCGATGGAAGCCATATTATAAGTCTCTGTTTGAGGTTTATGTGGAGCAGGAGACCTCGGCCATGCTGGAGGAAAAGTTACAAGAGCAAGCTGTGGGACAAGCCAAGCTGATCAGTGAGAACGTGGTGAGATATATTCAGACTCAGCCTGCAGGGAGCGTACAGGGAGATGCTCATCATGGTCAGTACCAGCCATTGGTAGAAGCAGAGGGGAATGTTTGGAGGACCATATCACACCCAGCTTTCCACTTAGTGGGAGGGAGGAGTCATCACTGAGCCTGATCCAAAGAAATACCTCACCTGTGCAATGAAGTTGAAGCTTATTTATATTACAAAAAAGCCAAAAATCGACCTATTTCTCATTGTTTATCCATAAGTTCTATGTATGATACTGCACATTTTCAACCATAGTCATACATCAAAAAATTAGAATATTGTAAGAAAGTTAATCATATTTATTACAAAGTTTGGCTTATAGCTCATTAAAATCAGAAATACAATCACAAATGATAAGAATATCTGAGTAAATGATCTCTCAGAGCTCCAGATGACACAATCCTAATATCAACACTCCGGAAGTGTTTTACATGGACCTGGTGTTTCATCCAAAGTCAACACCTACCAGGAGAGTTTAGAGCACTTCATGCTTCCATCTGCTGACAAGCTTTACAGAGATGCCGTTTATTTTTTCCAACAGGGCTAGAGTTGTCACAATATTGAAACCAAATGTAGTATCACGATATCAATACCAAATCGAATTTATTGTCAAATAATAAATAGAATTTATTAGAATTACTAAAATAGAATTTATTGCCAAGTTTGAACATTCAGACGTTTAGATATTTTTGATTCTTGGTGAAATTCACACTATTCTATTTTTTCTGATGTATGACTGCTTCACTATATTTATTTATTTAAAGTTGTTATTCAGTCACATTCAAAATATGCAACATTGCCTTATTTTTTCACGCACTTTGTTTACATTCCATAAAAAGTAGTTTAGGTGGCCTAAAACGCTGAATAGAAAAGCCTTCACAGATACTGGTTTGCGGGTTTCTGCCAAATGTAGAGCTTTATATAAGACAGTCTACAGTATTCTGATTGAAGATGAAGGCATGTCAGTGGAGGTTTGTTCTGGGTGTGTGTGATAATAGATGTTCAGTTATGTTTTCTCTTCCAGTGGTTTAACTGTGTTGGAGAATGATGGCTTATAGAACTGCTATAATAGTGTTTTTATAAACTGGTGCGTTTAGAAACTAGTGATTTAGTCCATACTTATCTGTACACTACAGTAAGTTTTTGCTGAGCTTTTATATTCTGATAGAAATGTGAGAAACGTCATGGTGACTATAGATGCTGTTTACAGTATTACTGACCGCATGTTTACATAGACTGTCATCAGCACTAATAATTATTTAAACTTATTGTCTCAGATTTGTTAAGAAATGCCAAAAAGTAAATAGAAAGCGGCACCAATGCACAAAGTTTTTTTTTGTTAATTAATGTGGCAAATATCCAGTCATATCAGAATATTATGACCACCTCTGGTTTGTCCCGGCACATCACAGATCCCACACGACAGGGTTTATATAAATAAGTGAGCACACCAGTCAGTTGTAGCAGAGTGTAAAACCATCATCATGGACGAAGGACATGATGTGGCTGATGTCCATGATCAGAGGGTACCAGGTAAAGCATGGCAGAGGCAGCATCTCTAACTTTGTTGGATGTTCTAGAGCCACTGTAGTGAAGGTGTACTGAGAATGGACTTCTCGTACACTGAGTGCCATTCAACGGCATAACAGTGGTGCCCCATGGGCCATTGATGCCAGAGCATCAAGTGGTACAGAGCAATCGACACACCACAGTGGAGCAGATAACCTCGTTAATAAACAGGTGCTACAAGGAAAGTGTCAGAGATCAGCAACGAGCAAACACTTATGTCTGGGAGGCAGACACATCGTTAATGGTCATAATATTCTGATATGACTGTGTGCATTGTGTTGTGTGGTGATGTTCTGATTTGGTAGTTAAACAGACCCTTAAGGCAGTTCCACTGAGTTCTCAAAGTTTCTGCATCATTCAGTAGCTGTAAACAAAGTTCATGTAATGAAACACTTTCATATTTGTGTGACGTTTTGAGCTGGGATGACTAGAGTGCACTGTTGATTAGTGCTGATCATTTGCTAATCGAGTGTAATTACATTAGAACGAGGTGGGAACTCCAGTCCTGGAGGGTCAGATTCCTGCACAGTTTTGGCAGAATTAAGGAAGTACCATACCAATTATTTACTTAATATTATTAATTATTATACGAATTAATTGTCCAAAAGTGAGACAGCTTTGCATTGTGTATCACAGTGTCATAATGAATACTAAACAAGATTTAAGCCCAAAAGTTAAAGCTTATGTATTTCAATTACATTAAAATGTAATTACATAAATCTAATTTAAAAAATCAGCTTTAAAAAATGTCCATTGTTTATAATGAATTAAAATAAATACAGTATACTTTTATATTTATGAAATAATATCATTTTAATGTAAAATGTTTGCTTAATGTTTATGAGGGCCATGAATAAAAGTGGAACGTTCCAATGAGATATTTTCACCAACAAATACTGAGAATTCAAACTCTGCAGTATTTTCAGTATAAACATAGTAGCTAGTACACTGTTGCTTCATACACATCACTGCTATACCAGTAATGCTATAAGCATTGAAACATTGTTAGTTGCTTATTGTTACACCACAAAGTAAAGATGGGTTTGCAGTGACAGTGTACATACACAGGATTACTGACTTGGACATTTTTAGTCTACGATGCAAGAATAGCCATTTTATTCACTTATTCATTTTCTGTCCCTTTACTGATGGTCATCTTGATTGTTTTGCATTACAATTCTCTTCATGAATACATTTTAAATGGCTCAGTGGAGTAAGGCGCCAACACTATGATGAGAGGATCACTAGTTCGAATCCTGCTGCTTGCCATCGACAGCCAGTGCCTGAGAGAGCAAAATTGGCCGGGCTCTCTGTGGGTGGGTAGATGGCACTCTCTTCCAGCAGTACTACCAGGCGATGTCTGCTGGCTCAGGTGTTTGTTAGCTGATGTATCAGAGCTGGGGTGCTGCGCTTTCCTCTGAGCGGGTTGTCTGCCCAGCGCCGATGTATCAGCAGCAGTTTGAAAAGAGGCGGAGCCTGACTTTACATGCATCTGAAAAGGCCTGTGCTAGTCTTCACCCTACTAGAGTCAGGGACATTACAAGCGATTGGGAGAGTCCTAGTGGATGGTTGTGTCAATTGGCTACTACTACATTTGTTGGGGAAATTATGTAAAAAAAAAATAAAAATTTTAAGCCAAAATTTTATTGTAGAACATTGTGTGAGACCGTATATTCATATTCATCACTGTTTCATTTCTTTTTCAGTGAGGTTTGTTCATTTAATTATGCAGATTTAACAAAAAATGGTGGGATTCCCATTAAAAAAAAAAGATATAACTCCCTGCAACTCTTGGAGGTTTTGACCAATAAAGGTCAACTACAAAAAAATATATAGATTTTAAGAGGAAACACTATGGGGTAAATGTGTTAACTTTATTATAACACTAAGTTGATGTTTTGTTAAACACACAGACTGCTGGTAATTGTAATGTGAGAATTGTGTATTTTTCACTTTCTAATTTTTCTTATTAGTGTTTTTAAACCTAAATATGCTCTTGAAGAATACTTTACATCACTTCTTGTTTTAAGTGTCATATTGCATGCAACTAAACTTGATGGACTTTAATATATATTATAATGTATTTGTAATAACACTAAAACAGTCTCATGTGTTTTTAGCAGCAAAGATTTTTACTAATAAACATTTTAATTGAAACTTCTTTCTGACTCTTGGTGTGATGGACACGTATGGACTCCAGACCAAGGATTTTAGCCACAGTCAGTCTGTTGAACTGTGATATGTTGACAAGCTATCAGCAAAACATCTCATTGTTTTCCAAATAATGTGTAAATAGTCTTTTCCCTGCGAAATACTGATTGAGCAGTACACAGTGACTGGTCAGCTGTTTTATGTACAGTGAGGAAAATAAGTATTTGAACACCCTGCGAATTTGCAAGTTCTCCCACTTAGAAATCATGGAGGGGTCTGAAATGTTCATCTTAGGTGCATGTCCACTGTGAGAGAGATAATCAAAAAAAAAATCTGGAAATCACAATGTATGATTTTTAATAATTTATTTGTGTGTTACTGCTGCAAATAAGTATTTGAACACCTGCCAATCAGCAAACATTCTGGCCCTCAAAGACAATACTGTGAAATGTACAGTAACTAGCTGGCAGCTAGTAAGTTGCTGTAGTACATTCCACAGTATGTTTAATGTAAATTTAATCACAGTATTTATATGATACTGTAATTTTTACTACAGTAATAATCACAATACTGTATCTGTCATCACAGTAATAAAGTGCTGTATTTTTTATCACAGCAAATATTAAGACTACTGTAACAGACATTGCAGCATTAATTTTAAAACCAAAAATTTTCTTTTTTTTTTTTGCAGTAGAAGGATAAAAAGAATTTGTTATTGATGAAGAAGTTCTAGGCAGGATTGAGCTCTGTAACCATATTCAGAGTGAATTGAAGTGTACATGGGGACCTGGGGTCATTTCTTTTATAAACTCTTCTACAATTTTACTTACATCTGAATTAGTCCTGCATTTCACCCATTATCACACCTGCTGAATCCTTATCAGAGTCGCAGTTAGTCCCCTACTCCCTCACTGGGCACCTTACACTATTCAACTAAGCACAGGACAGGGCGCCAATCCATTGCTGGGCACGCACGCACGCACACACACACACACACACACACACACACACACACACACTTTAGAGTACCCAATCCACCTGACCTCCATGTTTTCGGACTGTGGGAGGAAACTGGAGACCCTGGAGGAAACCCATGCAGACACGGGGAGAACATGGAAACTCCGCTCAGATTGAGACTCGAACCCAAGACCTCAGCACTGAGAGGCAAATGTGCTAACCACTAAGCCACTGTCTCACCCCATTTCTGCATTTCTCTTTCTTATCTCTTAATAAATTATCTACTACTCATCTCTGCAAGCAGATGAAGAAAGATTTGTATCAAAAATGTTTAAACTCTTACCTGTTGTGGTGACGATTTAGTTCTGGTGCTTCAAGCTAGCAAGAAAAAATTGAGTGATTAATTTTTCAAACGGTGCTAATGCTAATTAGCACAAAAACACACACATACACACAAGTTTAACTGATCAAATACTGTTAAACTTACAACAAACTGAACATGTTATTAACTAAATGTAACTGAATGATAAAATTTATTGTGTAAATAGTTTATACTAATACTATTATGCACACTAGTTTACAAGCTAACAAGCTAAGGAGTAAGTTAACTAGCATAACTTTAAATTTGATTCTGATCAGGAACGTTATGTGAATTTACATCACAAAATGACTCTAAATGAACATAATGCTCCAAAATATTGAATAAAGTTTGCTTACTGAAGTCAAAGGGTGAAGAAAGTCTGTATTCAGATCCTCTCAGGAAGCTTTTAGAAGTAAAAACTGGTAAAATGCAGTTTTATGTGTAAAGTTAGATCCTTATTATTTGCTCTACTGTGGGGGGAGCTTGGGTCCTTAAATGTGTCTTAATACAGACAAACTTCTCTGTTTGTGCCAAATATACTACAAACCGGATTCAAAAAAAGTTGGGACACTAAACAAATTGTGAATAAAAACTGAATGCAATGATGTGGAGATGGCAAATGTCAATATTTTATTCGTAATAGAACATAGATGACAGATCAAAAAATTAATCTGAGTAAATGTAACATTTTAAAGGAGAAATATGTTAATTCAAAATTTCACAGTGTCAACAAATCCCAAAAAAGTTGGGACAAGTAGCAACAAGTGGCTGGAAAAAGGAAATTGAGCATATAACAAACAGCTGGAAGACCAATTAACACTAATTAGGTCAATTGACAACATGATTGGGTATAAAAAGAGCTTCTCAGAGTGTCAGTGTCTCTCTGAAGCCAAGATGGTAAGAGGATCACCAATGCCACCATTGTTGCGCAGAAAGATAGTGCAGCAATACCAGAATGGTGTTACCCAGCGTAAAATAGCAAAGACTTTTAAGTTATCATCATCAACCGTGCATAACATCATCAAAAGATTCAGAGAATCTGGAACAATCACTGTGTGTAAGGGTCAGGGCTGTAAAACTCTACTGGATGCTCGTGATCTCCGGGCCCTTAAACGTCACTGCACCTCAAACAGGAATGCCACTGTCAAGGAAATAACAGAATG
>BRDA01091102.1:0-13109 GCA_036984385.1 Crenuchus spilurus
TGTAATAGCGCTTCGTTAATGTTTTTTGCGTTTTGTGATTTGTAATAGCGCTTTGTTAATGTTGTTGTGGTTTGCACTTCAGGGCCACCGTAATTAGCCCATCCCCTCCGTTAGGCCTCTCCCCATCACTTTGCAATGTCCCTGACTCTAGGAGGGTGCAGGCAAGCATAAGCCTCCTCTGTTGCGTGTGATGCAGCCACCGCCTCTTTTCGAACCACCACTGATACACCGTCACTGGAGAGCCTAATGCGCTCAGAGGAAGGCACACAGGGTCCCCAGCTCCGACTGGACCAATCAGTAGACGCCTGAGCCAGCGGACATTGCAATGTGAAAGTGATAGGGAGAGTGAGAGCGCCATCTACCTGCCCAAAGAGAGCACTGCCAATTTTTACTCTCTTGGGCCCCGGCTGTTGATGGCAAACAGCACGCCTGTGATTCGAACTCGCCCGATCATAGGCTAAATTACTGCAGTAAACTTATAATTTTTTAAATGGTGAAAGGTGGCATATTTTTCATTGAACTTCAAAGCTAAATCAGCTATATTATATTGTTAAAATGCATTAGTAATAAGTTATTAGAAACAAATTAACTGCTAAGGTGGTGGGGGGAGGGGGGGTCATACTGTGGTCTTTTCTGTATGTGGAAAGATGTAATGTCCACAGAGCTAAATTTTTTTTATTGGGACTTCACAGGATGTTTTCTGAGCACTGTGTCTGGCTGTGCATCTCTATATTGCTAAGCAACAACTGTCATAATTGTCACTCAGCCGTGCCAGCTGACTTTGATATGCACAGGTACAAAGCTTTCAGCATTTACCCTTCTAGAAAATGACCTATTGCGTGCTGCTGTAACTCAAACAAGCTAAGCTATAAAAGAAGATGCCTTATGTTTATGTCTTCCTCATTTTGATCCATGAGATCATACACTTCAGGGTGGTCTGCAGAGGAGACATTTACTGCATGGGTCATCTTCGCATTGATCTTATTGGTCAGCACAGAACACATATGATATAGGCCTATTAACTGCTTCAAGCAGCTGGAGCCTTCATAGTGGTACAGTGCTCACCATGAGGTGTTCAACATGCAAAAGCAGTCATGTGCAAAATCACTACTCAGAACTGTTCTGAAGGCAACTCACAAACACAACAGCTTTAGAGAATAACCCATTAAAACAACCCATACACAGAGCTTTTGACAAGAGACGTATGTCATGGTTATGGTTATGGTTAGAAATAGACAGAACCTTGGCTACTAACCATTTAAATTAGTTGTTCCTTGAAGGTAGCACTGTAAAACATATATCATTATAAACAATCTGAAAAAGCTCATACTCCACAAACCACCTCATAAGAAAGCTAAGTTTCAGCTACTTAAACAACATTCAAGCATCAGTGCATTTGTAATGTGCAGCTATTTTGACTGAAACAGTAATTTAGATGCTAATAACAATGCCAGTTTCATGAACAATACATTTTAAAATATACATTGTTGGGAGGGGGCTTTAAGAACAACATTGGTGCTTTATTACAATAAAAAAGAATTTGTAATAACCATACTATTTATCATTAAATGCTGATTCTGACTATATGGATAGTGTTCCTTTCATCCTGTCTTCTGTTTGGGTCTTCAGGTTTCTTAAAGGCTCATTTATGATTCCTCTAATTGTATCCATCCAACTTTTTGATTGTCCTCTTCCTCTTTTTCCTTGAAGAGAAAGAGCTCTTCTCAAGAGAACATGTTCTCCTCATAACGTGTCCAAAATAACAGATCTTTGGTTATGTGGGTTTTTAGGGAAGTGAGTTTTGATTTGATTGAGGATCCATTTACTTGTTTTCTCTGTTGTCCAAGGTCCTCTCAAAAGTCCAACACCAAGTTCAAAGGCATCAGTATATTTGCAGTCCTGTTTTTTTATTGTCCAGCTTTCACATCCATAAAGAACGTAGTTTAAAAACCAAGCAGAAAAGTCATGTATAGCAGTTAGCTAGAACAGTGACCAGGGCATCACTTTAAACGCCTCAGTTCCACTTCATCTCAGTCTTGGTGGGTGTGTGTAAGTGTGTAGTGCTGATTGAGGTGATTCAGGGTGGAATACAGTAACAGCAGTAATCAGATACAGTGTCATCCCTCAGCTCACTGGAGGAAGGCCCTCTCTGAGCTAAACTCCTGTTCTGACTGCAGAACAAACCCTATGAATGTTTGATATCAGCCTCGGAATATAATAAATCACCCTCAAAGGCAGAGAGGGTGGGCGGGAAGTGAAATGTAAGGGCAGTAGACGGAAAGAACGAGGGTAAATGAAAATAAAGAGTGAAGAAATGTTTTAAGGTGAGTAAAAGATATGTGAGGGAAAGGAAGGATAGTTGAATAAATATCAGAAAACTGAATTATTTGTAAAGATTTCTTGTAATAAAATGAAAATATAGAGAGATAACACTGAATATGCACTAAGAAATAACTAAAAGGTAATTTGACAATATGTTTACATGGACTGTACTTAAAATGTATTTATATACAGTATGTGATGTATTTATACCATATTTACATTCTTTACAAGGAAGGAAGTAGTATTCCTCATGTTATAAGCAAAATAATCAATTATTAACTTTTTTCAGGACATAATGAGTGTCTTGTTTAGTCAATTATTGGAGATGTTCTACTTCAACTGGTGTTGCATGAGAATGATTGGGCTATAAATACCTGCAGGGTGTGTGATGGGATTCATAGATTGAGAAGAGGTGATACAGTGCAGTGAATGTCTCATTTGATGTCTGGAAAATGGGTCACAAAGCAGATGTTAATGATTGGCAAAAATGAATGACTTCATTTGGGTGCTAAAGGCCATAGTGTGAACCAAGTAGCTGAATTTGCAGGTGTATCGAAGTGTATGATCATATGGCTCTACCAGTAGTGGCAAAAATCACAGTCTGCAGGAAATTCTTGTCAAAATTGTGGACAAGAAATGAAACTGACTGTAGGGGACCACTGGTGGTTTTCACAGCTTGTGAATGAAAATAGTTTCACAGTCAACGCAGGTCCTTCACAACCATTTACTGAAAGAACAGTCCACAGGGAACTGAATATCATGAACATATGGAGAAGAGTGGCACGCAAGAGACCTTCAGCCCTGTTTGTTGTCAGTTACAGTTGTGAGGAAAATATTTATGTAGACTGGGACTTTTTCATGCTCATGTTTCACATTGTTTTATTCTTAGTATTCTAGTATCGATTTTATTATCTTATTAGCACATACAGTAGGTACATAAGACTATACATATTAGCCAGACAGAACCTCTCTAAATGCATGTTTCTGATACTACAGCTACATGCATGAGTGGTGCTGTAAGCGCAGAGTCTGGACTGTGGGAGAGCAGGACACTCTCATGGGATTGTGGCAACATCTGCGGGGGTCTGCGCTGCCCTCCCAATGAGCCAGGAAAACAGCTATTACATGACACTCAGCATAGAGCTCAATTACAATGCTCATTACTCAATATTCACATATCATACTGCTGCTGTTTATCAAAACCTTATAACTCAGTATTAACATCTGAACACCTTCAGAGGAATGATGTACTATAATAAGAGAAATTGTACATGTTAAAAACATATAAGTAATTATTTAATGAATTCAAATACTACCAGTGTTTATGCCAAAAATGTTATAAGTGTAACATATTTCAATTATCTGACAAATGAATGGAAGAAGCACTATAGTGGTACAGAACACAACAGTGCTTGTAGCTACACAAAATCCTTCAAAGCCATACTTGCTGACGTTCTAAGGTCATTAAGGGCTGCAGACCTGTTCTTGTTTGTGGGTTGTAAAAGAGCTTCACACAGAGTGGCTGGAAGCTGTTATTGATGCGTTTGCTCTCACGCCAGATCTCTTGAAATAAAGGGCTGGAGTCAATTTCCCCTTGCTGCTTTCAAAACCCAGAGGAGCTCCAAGCAGAATTACTCACTTAATTAACCTAGCTGGTGAGAGAGGGAGAGAGAGAGAGAGAGAGAGAGAGAGAAAGTAGCAAAAGTAGCAAAAGAATGAGTAAAGCAGAGTAACAATGGGAATGATTACTAAATTCATGCTTCATGCTATACTGTCCATTGTGTTTATTCCTCTAGGCCCATCCATGCTGAAAGGTCATCATCACCCCACAGGTCATCTGTCCATTTCCTACACATTCACACTTTTGGACAGACATCAATCCTGAGCCCTGCCTGTGTTCAGTGAGTCTGTCCTCCTCGGGGACCACCAGAATCTAGGACACGTGAAAAATTAAAGCTTCTCTCATATCAACATATGTTTCTCCCAGGCAACAGAAATCCACTCCAAAAATGAAGGACACAAAATGCTTTAAAGCCTGGGTGAGCTGCTGATTTTTTCTTCTCTTTTTCCCTCCCTTCACTGGCGTGTATTTTGCCTGCTGTAATTACTTGGGTTGGCCTTTCTTAGTGACCCACGTCATTTAATACGCTTTTTGGTTTTATAATTAGCTGCTTAATTCAAGACAAAAGACACTTCAGTCACTCTTTCTGTTGCACTGGTCAAGGAATAATTGCATGGCCAGCAAACACTTTTTAGCACTTTTTAACAAAGTTTGACTTGGGGGAAAAAAGTGAAAAACAAGGAAGAAAAAAGGTTTACGTTGCAGTTGTGGTCGCAGTTTTTCTTGCAAACCTGGCCTCATCTGGCAAGCTTTCAATGAAAATCACCTCTGCTGTTCCAGCCCACTAGCCTTAGATCATTAAAGCCTCAGATCTATCTCAGAACACCACCCAGGGTCACACACAGAGCGCTTTTAGTCTACCTGTCAATCAGAGGTGGGAGGCGGGTCAAAGGTACGATGGCCGAGAGGCTTCCTATTCACTCTCTGTATTGTATGAAGTGAACACTAACAAGATACACTAATACACATCTACTCTGACCTCGTATGGAGTGCAGGGTGGGCTCATTTCTACACGATATGAGTAACTATGCGACACCAACGCTAACATCAGACTCTTTCATCTGAAGTGAGTCAGCGTGATCCATGTGAAAACGGGGTCATTATCAGAATCAACCTGCTGAGAGGATGAATAATGAAGACTTAAAATAAGACCTAAAAATTCTCTACACCAAGGGCCTAGAAGGATTCCTTGTAATCACACAGCCTCTACAGAGAGACGATGTAGGAAGTGTGAAGATATTAGCATGCCTTATGTGCTCTGCTCATGAATTTAAGGTTTTTATCTTTAACCTAAGCAGCGAGAACCAGGTAGTGGAAGAGCATGGACTGGCAAATGGGTGAAGTCCCATGAAACATGACCTAAATTCCCTGGCTCTGTGGTGTTCTCTTGATATGCTAATTTGTGTGAGTTATTGTTTTGGGGTGGTGCACAGACTGAGGAATGTCTGCTGATGCAAGGTGCAAAACGTCCCTGAGGAGTTTCCTGGAAAACAATAAAAGAGAAAGATGGGCCATTAATGCTGTTTGAGAGATAGGCTGGGAGAAGAGCCAGAGCTTTTTTAAATGGATGTTTAGCGGAAAACAACATCACCATCTCTCTCTCTCTCTCTCTCTCTCTCTCTCTCTCTCTCTCTCTCTGACCTATGGGGCTGAGAGTGAGAATATGTGACATGTAAAAAAAAATCCTCACTCAGGAATTTTTCTCTGCTTGCTAGCTGAGTTGTAGATGACAAGTTGTTTGCTAAATGTTTATTGCATGAGCTGTCAAGCTGAAGGAAAAGTGGCAATGGCAGTGGAGTGACAGTGAGTGTGTGTGTGTACACATTCTGTACAAGTATTGTCTTGTCATTTTGACATTGTGAAGCAGAATTAACCACAGTTGTATTATTTTATTAATGCAAACTTAATCTAAAGCAATTACTTCTTAGATTCTATCAAATGTTTAGTCTTCAATATGCAGACCTTAAAAGCACTTGACGTAACTTTTCATGAGTTTTTGACTGAACTTGAGGGTGAATTTTGTTTGACTTAACAGCAACAGATCTATATAAGTTTACAATCTTATTTACAAACCATGCAGAGAAAAAGTTAAAATGATTCTTAAAATGATTCCCTACTACAATCTCAAAAATAAATGTGCTAAAATGACTCTTTAGAGCAGTGTAATATTTTCACATCAACCAAACCTGATGTAATATAATGGGACCATACAGGTCTGCAAATAAAATAGAGGTCCATTTTGTAATTTACAGTGATATACACAAAAATCATAAACTGTGAAAAAGAGAAACTGTCATATATTCTGTATATTAATTTTATGTGAAATGACATATGTCAAGCCCTTTTTTGTTTAAATGTTGATCAGTGTGGATTATAGCTCACAAAAATCAGAAATCCAGAATTGCTAATTATTTAAATATTTCATTTTGAGCTCATCGAAATTACTATTCAAACAGCATACTTAACCTCTTGTGCTACAACTGCCACATTCCTAATATCAAACCAACTGGACTGTTGCTCAGTGCTCCAAAGTCATCTTTTCAGATGAAAGTCAGTTTTGCATTGGAAATCAAGCTCCTAGGGTCTGGAGGAAAAGTGGAGAGACACAGAATCCAATGTGTCTGAAGTCCAGTGTGAAGTTTATGTGATGGTTTGAGGTGCCATGTCACCTGCTGGTGTTGGTCCACTGTGTTTTATCAAGTCCAAAGTCAACACAGCTGTCTACCATGAGAGTTTAGAGCACTTCATGCTTCCATCTGTTTATAAGCTTTTGACAAAAAAAGTCTTGTGATCTGTCACTGTACATGTAATGAGTATAAAATATGACACTTTATGTTGTGAATTAAATTATGAACAAAAACTTTTTCATGATTTTCTCATTTTTTGACATGATTGTAATGGGCCAAACAGGCCCTGACAAGTCCAGATGTAATATAATAGATCCAAGAGCATAACATATTTTATTTCCCCCATGACTAGATCTCAAAATTTCAGCCTCCCAACCTCCCAAGCTGGGCATTTTTTTCTGCCAGGCTGAGCTGATGGCAGTGATGGTGTTGGCAGTGGGGTGACTGGGACAGAGGTGTGGTCCCCCAGTGGAAATATGGCCATCCATCTCTGCCCGCTTCCTGCAGCTCCACTCTACAGAGGGCCATCCCACTATAGCATCTTAGCCTTGGAGCACATTCTCTATCCCTGTATGTACAGACACTGGCTAACTAACCATATCCTGTCTGACAGTCATGCTCTCTTCCTCCGCTCCTCTTTCCTCCTTCCCTTCACACTCCGTTTGGCCTTCACTCCCCTGTGAAGGCTGGTCTGAGCAAAGGCCAGAAGCCAGCACTCTGCAGCATTCACTGGCTTTGCAGATTAGTAATGATAATGCCAAATGAGCTCCAAGCAGATTTACTTAAAGGACCAAATGAGAAGGATTTTGTTACATTTAAACCTCAACTGTTCAGTCTGATTAGATGAAGAGTGCTCTATCTGTGTTGTTGTACAATAGTAATAATTAATAATATCATTACTATAATAATAATAATAATAATAATAATAATAATAATTTAATTATGTAATTTATTATATTTAATAAAATAATAATAAAATAATAATAATAATAATAATAATAATAATAATAATAATTATTATTATTAGTAGTAGTAATAGTAGTATTTTGAAGGAGGAATCTCAGCTATTTCTGTGACAACTGAGTAGTAATATATGTTAATAACTTGTATAACATGTTACAATAACATGTATTTCTGTATCATACATCTGCATTAGCTTGTTCTCAACATTTGTGTTGATTTTAAAATGAATGTTGAATGAATTTTTAGAACATTGGGCATGGCCATTGGACATGAACATTGGACATTCAGTGATGTTTTCTTCAGTTGTAATAACATTTCATAACACAGTCCAGGTTCTGAGTGTAACTCCTTGTAATTTACAGCACAATTTTTAAGAATTTTCTTATGGTGTTAACAATATGAATCAGTTCATATAAAATACTTTCTGGTTCTGGATGCTTAAATGTACAGCAGAACAAAACAATATCCTGTTCTAAATCACACTGGTTAGTCTGTGAGATCTTAATAATTTGAGAAACAGTTGAGTCATTTTAGGTGACTATTATGTTCTAGTGTTTGTTAGAAATCTGCCTTGGCTGCTTTAATACACCTGAGGTAAATGGAAAAATATGTACATATGATCGGATACATCATTCCATTAACAGTGTAATTCCCTTTCTACCACTTTTCCTAAGACCTGCTGTGCAAAGCGAGATTGTGCAGCCAAGTTTGTATAACAGTCAACACCCAAATTTTTGTTTCTTGAGTATACAATTGGAGCTGTGAGACAAACATTTGGAACAAACAATAGAATTCAATAGTCACCCAAAATAACCCAGCTATTGCTGTAAAAATGTATCCCCAACACTTTTTTAAGACTGCATTAAGGCCTCTCAGACTATTCAATGAGATTTAGGACACAGTATTGTTTTCTGCTGTACCTACATGCAAGTACCAGCAGGAACCTGACAATGTTGAAGGTTGGAAGGCTGGATGTAATTGCAAGCAGGTGGAGACTTTATTTAACATAAACAAAACGTAAACTGAAGCTCAAAATAGAAAAAAAACAAGGTTAATGATGATTTAGACATAGATAATGACATAGAAAGCAATGAGACCAAACAAATAACAAAGTGAAAGGAAAGGACACATACACAAGGAACAATAAAGGTAAGGACAGGTGTAAACAGGTGAATACAATATTGAGAGGCATGACTTGGGTGGGGAACAAGGCAGAGACAAGAGGTAAACACAAGCACATAGCATGAGACATAAACACAGAAGGTAAACAAAAACATGTGGACATGGGAGAACAGAATGAGGCACAAAGACAAGAATAGAGACTAAAACGTGACAGAGCCAGCATGTGTTTTATATGTACTGATTAATAAGGTGAGGTTACAGTGTAAGTTCATGGAAATTTCATTGTAAAATACAGGGATTCACACTATAAAAGTGGGCTGTGTTATACTTTTTTTTACTCTTTTTTCTAACCTTTGTTCTTAAATATTACTCAAAATTAATTCCTACATTATACAGCTCGAGAGTTGAAGAAAACTCATTAGCCAATTGTTTTTGCACAAACATGTCAGCACTCAAAGGCTGTTGAGTGGGTGTAGATTCTGCACTTACCAAAGAACAAATCCCAAATAATAAAACATTAGTGAATGTCAGAATCTTTGTGAAAACCTCGTACGTGGGTTTTAAGAAGAAACTTCTGCCTAAGAAGAGTTAGTGAATGATGTCCATTGTTCACTGCTTCTTTTCTTTACTTTACAGAATACAAAATCAATAGAACACTCAGGATCATGTCACCACATGTAAAATCGTGACTGTAATGATCTACAGGTATGATGTTTCTCATGATGTACTGCTTAAATATCAGTATTCTGCTTTTCTGATTAAACGAAGGTAACCTGTCATGAAATGTAATTAATGAGACGTATTAAAATGATGTGAACCTGAACTTTAACAACATGGTAAATAGATCTTTTTTCTCATTTTGTGGGGTGTTATGAGAGATGGGGCTAATATGAATGGGGTGTGGAGAGCAGATCTTCTCTATTAGAGCAGAGGGCTGAGGCTAGGCCCAGCACACGTCCCTTTACTGATGAGGACATGGTGATTTACGGCCTCTCTGCTACCACAACACTTTATCTCATTAGTCAGAGGCATTGCTAAATGCCAGCCATCTGACAGGCAGGATAATGCTATGCTAGCCCATTTCCTTTCTGCTGTCTTGTGGGCAGAGACATTTGCTGAAACAACTGCACGTAGCTTCCACTGCTAACTGGGATGATATGTAGAGAGCAGAAAGAATAATGATCATGTGATTATTCCATATGAGTGGGTACGAGGAGCGGACTGTGTTCTGGTGCCTGTAAACAAACATCAGGGTTGTGGCCTCAGGCAAACCTAGGCGCCTGGCTCGACGGGGATGTCAAGAGAGCGAGCTAAGCCTCCAATCCTCTCCTTCCGCCTTGCTGGTCTTATTAGATCTTCTCCAGAACGTCTGCTAGGTAAAAAGATATCATTATAATGGCAAATGTTTAAAGCATATAATAGATAAGCTGAGAGTTGCCTTGGCGCTGTCTTTAAAAGTGGTGACACACAGCATTAGTGACACACGAGAGACGGCTATTGTTTAAAGTGCCAGTCTGCAGGCGAGGTAACCAGGAAACAAACGAAATGACTGAGCCTATAAAAACTTTACTGTGGGTCAGGTTGACACCGCAGCGCTGACGATTTGGTGGAATTAAAAACAAGGCCCTGTGGCTGTGGAACTGTCAGCCCACTGGAGACACAGCACTCTTTCAATAAGAGTTTCTGGGACTCGGGCTGAAAGTTTAGATTTCCCTAAAGTGCATACTGGCACTAGTAAGCAGGAAGCTGACTGTGGGGGTGATGTTTTTTTTTCTTTTTGTGGTGTTGGGCTAATGCTCAGAGGATCAGATGCTGGCTGCCTGCGACAACACATACACAATCCACCCCGACCCCCCACTGCAACAGTGCATCCTGGGAGGGCATCTTCAGTCTGCTGCTGTCAGCTCTGCGCAAGCCTGACAGAACGAGGGTGGCATCCATCACCCACTGACATACCACACACACACTCTCACTGCTACTCAACTACACAAACAGACACGTCTGTCCCTGAATACCATCCCATTCCACGAATATTCTCAGGGCGTGACAGAGATATGCTGCAGTGAAGACGCTGCTCATGTTGTCAAACTCTCCCTCCTTCCTTCTCTTTGGTGAAATGGTGCAAGAGCAATCGGAAGCAATCACGCAACAATGCACACTTGCTGCCTTGCTCAATTAGAAAACATTTTGTTTGATCATTCTGAGGGGTCTGTCCATATGCCAGGCCATATGTTACTTTAATAGTTCACGTAAAGCATCAACCACAGTATGGAGAAAAAAGTATGAACCAAAACTCAACGGCCCTTCTTTTAACCTTGTCACTGTAAAGATCCATAACTACAGTACATACCTCCATGTAGTTTTGTAGTTGTTAATGAATAATGCTGTGCTAATGCTGTAAAATAATCATTCTTGGTTCTCTAAATAAGAATGGTTCTTTAAAAGAGAACCAGCTGATATAAATGTATTAAAAAAGAATCCTAACTTTTTGACTACCAATCATTTTACAAAGAACAAAGTCAAGAAATAAGGCTTAAATTTTGTTTCACTTTACACAACAAAATCTGTGCATAGTCATCATACAGATACAAGGAATACAAATCAAGGCAGCTTAAGAAGTCAAGCTATTCTTGAAACTCTTAAATGTGTATCAGAATGAGACTCTCAGGCAGGGTCCTGGTGTCTAGCACGGTTTGATAACTTGTCAGGCTTTCTAGATGTGTCTTAGCCAGGAAATCACCAAACTGGGTTGGACACCAGCCATCCAGGACAAGATTAAAAATCCTCTGCCCTAAGGGTTCCAAAATGAATTGTTAATTAAACGTAACTGTTAGTAGTTGACTATGAATTCAAAAAGTGGCTGAGTAGTAATTATAAATTTTATATAAATATGTTCTGATCATGAGTAAAAAACTGCCCTGCAGAAGAGCTTTTGTTTCCAATCAGTCAGTTTCAGGCCCAACAGAGTTACAGCTGATCTGATGTAAGAATCTCATTGTTTCACTTTTACTCACCAGTCCTCATGTCTTCAGATTCTGTACATGGCTTTTGTGCAGCACTTTTACGTCTGGCAAGGAACACAGTTTACAAACTACAGTACGACTGGACACTGGTCGGTTGCATGTCAGGCAAATGGCATTGTCCTATAAAAGGCAGTGGCTCTTAAAAACCTTCTGGATAACTCAATTTCAGCATTTAGACTGTTATGCTAAATTACTAGTCAACAATTTTTCATCTCATGTTATATTTCCTCAGTAATAAGTGCTTTTGAATTTCTGTTTAGTAGGAAAAACTCTGATTTCCATTCTCTCCTCTTGATTGTTTACTGTTGACTGTCTCAACTAATAATGGATTTATTAGACAACCTTTACTGCTCACTAACTGAAAGCCACTGAAGGAGATGAACCTTAAGAGAGCTAATCATGGTCAGCAGGGTTTCCTTTTTGCAATGTTTATCACCAGTGTTGCGAATAACAGCGTTAAAAATAATGGCGTTACGTAACGACGTCATTTTGTCAGTAACGGGATAAAATAATTAATTACTTTTCCTGTCATTATAACGCCATTGACGTTCCTGGTCATTAAAAGCAGTGCGTTACTATATATTGATATACTAACAGTAAACCGAGCGGACCTCTGCCCAGGCTAGTGAGGAGTAACAGGTGTTACACCGAGAACTGTGACCTGTCGAGATCTGTGACTTGATAGAAGAAGTCACAGATCTCGATAGGTCACAGTTCTCGGTGTAACACCTGTTTAACTTAAGTCAGTAAGCGATTGGCTAAGGCAGCGTTATGGTAGCCAATCAGAGCCAGTGTTTTTACACGTGTGCCGAAATGGCAGAAATGGCGAATCAGGAGCAAGCCGAAGAAAAGTTAGCATTTTCAAGGTGGCGATATAAACATTATTTTAAATTCATGAAGGTTAAAGGCAAAAACGTGCATGTAATGTGTACATTATGTCCTCGGGCGAAGACTTTGTCGACATCCACTGTAAGCAACTCTAATTTAATAAAGCATCTCACAACAACCCACGCAGCTACAAAGTTAGTGGCTAGAAACACCGACACCACAGATGATAGTAAGCCGTCCACTAGCAAAGGACTCTGAGCAAAATCCGCCAAGCAGCAAAGGCTTGATTTTTGAAGAATAAGACTATAGAGGTTTTGTTGTTAAGTTTACTTCTGTTGTGAACAAACCAGTTGTCTCAGGTTGAAAGACTTTAATTTAATTTGATAGATGTAAATGCACTTTATATAGTGTAACTGTTTACTTTTGCTTTTTTAAATTTATTTATTTATTTTTTTAAAAAAGATTTGGTATTTTAAAAGATTTTATCCTGCACTGGTCTGTTGATGTGCAATAAATATCAAAAGCTACTCATTTCAACTGACTGGTGGCCCACGGAGTCACATCACAACAACATTTACAAAGCAAAAACAAAAGCTGAGAACA
>BRDA01091106.1:3668-15368 GCA_036984385.1 Crenuchus spilurus
AATCAGGTATTTGTTGGAGTTATTTGTGATAATTAGTGATCTATTAATAGTGTTTATTGAGGTTGTTTATGGACTAATATCTCCTATTCTAGTGATTAATAGTGTTTATTGAGGTTGTTTATGAACTAATATCTCCTATTCTAGCGATTAATAGTGTATATTGAGGTTGTTTATGGACTAATATCTCCTATTCTAGTGATTAATAGTGTTTATTGAGGTTGTTTATGGACTAATATATCATATTTATTGTTTATTGAGTTTATTGATGTTGTTTATAAACTAATTTATATTATTGTTGTTTTTCCACAACATTCCTCCATCCCATGACACTTTGTGTGAAGTATGTGCTAATCTTCAGGTGGAGTGTAAACAGCTGTATTAAAACCTATAACCTCAATGTACACAACTTGTGGGAGACATCAAAACTGAGCTAAAGAGCATCAAGTCTGTCCAAGCTGTGGAATTGATCATCGTCTCCAAAAGTTTAGAAATAATTTTCTTCTGAATTCATAGGATGTTTTCATGGAACATTCTGGATGACCCCAAACTTCTGAGCAGTGGTGTAGCTTTTCAAATGAAACCTAATGCAATTGAAATGTGTTTTACTCATTTCGGGAATGATATATGATATATTTGAGTGAAATCACTTCAGTGTAGTACTTCTTTTTCAGTGTGTACAGATTGTACAAACAGCACACCATGTGAGCAAACAAAACCTCTGTTACTTTGAGTAATTTGATGATTTGAATCATCGCTTAAAAGTGGCTCAACAGTAAAGCTGTTGCAGCTGAAACATTTGATGCCTTCAATATGGGAGCTAAAAGGAACAGTCCACCTAGTTACATGGCTTTTCCACTTACCCCAGCTGTAGTCCACCAGCCAATGATTACAGTTCAAATTTTCCTTCTTTAGAAGTGGAGCTGTGAGGCTAATGTTGCTAACAATCTATAGAAGTCAGTAGTCACCTAAATAGCCTAGTCATTTCTGTAACAATACATCATAGAACACACAATGTCACACTGCTCAAACCCCATCTAGATTCAGCCCGTAACACTAGTCAATGTGGTTTAGGACATGTAATTATGACTGAAATTGATTCTAGACCCGCACTTCTTAGATGGTGGATGCAGCATTCAGCTACACAAGTTTATATCCTTTCTTTCCTACACAGTCAAAGTCATACTGTGTCCTAAACCTACTGAGTTCTAATGTTTGTTAGCAATGTTAGCCTCACAGCTCCAGTTCTGAACTGAAGAAGATTCCTTTAAAAACACACATTTAAATGAGATTTTTTCAGCTGCTTCCTAAAGTCTTCCAGCTGTCAGATGATGGATCTTTTAAAATTTAAATCCTCATCATTTCTGTTCACAGGTCGACTCATCAGTCCAGTCCAACCAAGCTTGAACTGTGCAATCTAATATGGCTGCAACCATCTAGAATCTTTTTGGTGAAAGCTTCATTGTAGTTCATAGGACGTAGGTGAGTTTTTTTTTTTTTTTTTTTTTTTTTTTAGCAACCACAACCATATTCTGTCTCGAAACAGAATACAAGGCATGGACATAAATGTAAAAAGTGGGCTTTTGTTGGTACATTTTCAAAAATAGCTCAAATAGAGCAAATCCCCATTGTTACTTGATTGCCTTGTACTGTTTTCAAATGCTCTCTGTAGGTCTTGAACTCATTTGTTTCTAGAAAACCTGGCCAATTCAAGCAACTTCAGCTTGCCATGATATCTCATACATGTATGATTCATATAGGGAACATTTGCAAATAACTGACTGAAATCTTCAGTAATCTTCCAATACATTAAAACCAAGTTGCTAATATGGCTAATATGCTGTTGGTCCTCCTTGTTCCACTAAAGCAGATACATCTCCCCAAGTGTACTGACTCCTCAGCAGATCCTTTAAATCCTTTAGTTGTGTGATGGAGCCACCACAGATCGGGCTTGTTCCAGCACATCCCACAAATACTCAGATTGTGATTTGGGGAGGCTACTGTTGGTAGGTTCTGACCACTGTTGGCTGGGAGCATCCGACAAACATTGCTGCTTTGGAGATGCTCCAATCCAGTCATCTGACCATAACTATTTCTCAAAGTGGCTCCGGTCTGCACACTTGCATCATTTTCTCCAGCATTCAACACATTGCCTGTGAGAGCTGACTGTTCTCTTACCTTCTAATGTTTTCACATGCATTAGTTATGAGATAATCCATGCTATTCCCTTCATCTGTGAGACATATAAATCATTGAGACTCTTGGCCTATATTGTCAATTTTTTACATTTTTAATTTTGTTTTTATATTAGACATTAATGAGTTTATTATTGGTATCACTGGGTTTATCATTTGTATATTTTCAGAACATCCACCTTTATGATCTGACAGCTATTTTATACTTTGACATACTGGACACTTCATACTGAAACCAAAAACACAGATAAAGGATGTAAAATATATTATTTAAAAAAGTGTTCTCGATTAAACTTTTTAAAGATTGACAATATAAATGCGAATACATATAATGGTTAAAAGAAGATTAAATGACGCTAGATATAATTTACAACAAAAAGCAGGTATCTGTCCATTTGGGGCAGTGTTGGCAGGTCCTTCTGCATTGTGTGGCTTCATTGTTGGCATTTCACCCCTCCTGCCTTGATGCATTAATATGATTTTTATATGAAATTGAAATAACAGTGTCTCTGTTTTGACTTAGTCTCTTAACATGAAATAAACTAGCACAGAGTTTTAAGACAGAGCTTTAGATGGAGGTTGACAGTAATGCTTATAGTGAATTTGATTTTATGCTGTGATGTCTTGAACCAGTCATGCCTGTCTCTGAACCAATTTGCATAAAAAAGAAACCAATTTAACACTGTCGACTGACCAGAAATGATATTATCTTAAGTATGAAACGTTAGTTTTTTTCATTAAGCATTTAGTAACTACACAGATTGAAATGTTTAGTATTGTACACATCCAGAAAATAAAGATACTGGATGGTTACTGGGTCTGCCTATGTGTCACTAGGGTGGTGTTCCTCATGGTTCAGTCTTTGGCCCAATCTAGTTTGTGAACATAACAGTATCAGATTGTGTTGTAATGAATATATTTGTATTGACTCATACTAACTCATCAATTAAAGATACAAATCTGCTTTTGTTCTCCTGAAAAAGTCAGTGTAGTGAATCTTCATGGATCTAAAGTATAATGTTGGATCTTTCACATCGTACATAACCAAATGCAAAAAGTAGATGATCAAGGAAGGCTAACCTTGCCAGCAGTCCTACACAGCAGATTCAGTGTTATGTAACCAGGCTAGTGCAGACTGTAGCAATTCTGGCTCGCATTTTCTGGGCTCCAGGGGTAAGGCCTGGTCATGTCATGCCATGTATCAGCATCTCCTGCAGAGTGGGCCATCCCTCAAAGCTCTGAACAGGCCCACAAAGGGTCAAACTGGCTGATCGGAAACATGTTCGGGGTGTGGAGCCTAGGAGAAAACGTCCTCACTTGTGTCTTTAATTACACTTGCTTTGAAATGGACACCTCCTTCCACAACTCCTTGGTTCTCTGTGTCTCATCACAGCCAGGATCAGGATCAGGATCCATTTGATTCCGCCAAGTGAATTACACATTATGAAGAATTTGCGTTAACTCAGAGCACACGTTCAAAGTGTAACATATTGGGCTAAATAGGCTCCAGATGTTCAGGAGAAATGGGGGAAAAAAGGATAAAAGACAGTATAGTCATTTAAAACAAAGTGTACATCTAAAAGCATGGAGAAATACTGTATATGCACATGTTTCATTGACAAAAAAAAGATCATCACAGAGAAGGACAAAAGCCAGGGTAGTGATGGATTAGTGATAGTAAGGAAAGGAAATTGCACCCCCTACTGATCTCAGACCGCTGCTCTACTGCTTTGGACACCAGAATCTTTTTTTTTCTCCCAGAATGTTTGCTGTCGGTGCCTCTCATGGCCTTGGCTCTAGCTGCAGACAGACGGCCTGAGAGAGGTTGAGAAACAGAGCTATCCATCAATGTGCAGACATGCTGTGTGTCTCATACGTGACCCCAGACTGAAATCCTAAGGAAGAGTTCACTCAGATAGCACAATTACAAGCATTAAGAAAGGCTAAATAAGCTGTTCATTGATGACATTGAGACTTGCCTGTACAAAAACAGGCCTAATGCTAGATTGCCTACCAGTGTTGTAAGATAGTCTGATGTTGATAATATCTAATCACAGCTAGGAAGATTAGCCTAGCAATCGCATAATCTAACCCTGCTGGAAAGAACTATTACAAACTTTCAGTGTTTTAAATCCAGAATTACAACTGTAATGGGAATGGGCAATGTAATGCCCTGCCCTGTGCCCAGTGAGGGGGTAGGGGACTAACCGCAACCCTGATAAGGATTAAGCGGGTGTGATAATGGATGGATGGATGGATTGATTGGATGGGAATGGGCGTAATGGTTACTGTTACAGACCACTTTACTTTAAATCATCTTTAGATCTCATTAGAAAACCAATAGATCGGTCCTAAAACTGATATTTTATGCTTTGATGTCAAACTTTCAGAAACATTTAATGGCTTCTATGATTTTTTCGATTCTAAGCATGTACATATAGATACAAAACACTGCATTCCAGAATATAAACCTCATCCCATCTGTGAAACATGGTGGTGGTAGTATTATGGTTTGGGCCTGTTTTGCTGCACTCTTTACCAGCATTGATGGAAAAAATAATTCCAAATTATACCAGCAAATTGTAAGGGAAAATGTGAGGACATCTGTCTGTGAGCTCAGTCTCAATAGAATGTGGGTCACAGCATGACAATGATCCTAAGCACACAAGTTGTCCTGCCAAAGAATGGTTAAAGAACAATAAAGTTAATGTTTTGGAATGGCCAAGTCAAAGTTAATGGATTCCTCCAAGCCCTAGGACTAATCAGTCATTACAGGAACAGTTTAGTTATTGAAGTTATGAAGTTAATGGGGTCACACCAGATACTTAAAGGAAAGGTTTACGTACATTTGCCACTCAAAGACATGTAATATTGGATCATTTTATTAAAAATAAATGACAGAGTCTAATAATTTAGTCTCATTTGTTTATTTCTCATTGTCTACTTTTAGGACACGTGTAACAGTCTGATTAAGTTTGAGGTCAAGTACGCAGAACCATAGAAAACTCTGAAGGGTCCACAAGCCTTCAAACACTCCTATATTGAAAACTAGTATTAAAGTTCCTATGAAATTACACCACCATGTTTGATCTTTGTGTGAGGAGGGATTTCAAGCAGATTCATTATACGTTGCATGCAACCATACACTTGTTCATCACTCAGTTGGTTTGTTTACTAAGTAGAAGACTCATTTGGAACCAAAATTGTCAATATTTGGTTGAATTTGTTAAGATTAAGCATTTCTGATCATCCTAAGGTGCTTTAAGGTGGCTGTTGACTTCGAGAGAGAGAGAGAAGAGGAAAACGAACACATTCCATTTTGGTGAAACAAAGCTGTTTTCCTGACCACTGAAAGTGTTTACAGATGTGCTGTCAAATTTTACATCTGAAATTGCAGCTTCGAACCCAAAGCTGTTAAATATTCTACATTAATAATATTATCAAACACTGTCGATAATCTATGATGCCTTCCAAGAAAAGGCTGATTTCTTGTTGATTGTTAGACAGCCGTGGCATAGTGGAAGGGTTTTTTTAGGCTTTTGTCTCATGCACTCTGGAGACTTAAGGGGGTAGAAAATAATTATAGCATGTGTCCTCTGGCCCTAAGACCTGTGCATGGATTCCAGATGTTAGTACTGCTAAGCTATGTGTGCATCAGGGATCATCTGGCTGAGCCTGGCTCATCTACACCAAACGATGCTGGGCAGTGAAGAGGCAGATATAACCTGCATCCAAGCATTTATCACCAAACACGGTTTCAATAGGCTGTGGTACATATGCAGTGTATATGTGTGTATAAGGGGAGTGTACAGCAGATTGTCTGCATGACTGTACTGAGTATGCCAAAAGTCTGGGTACACTTTGTCTTTTTCATTTACAATAGTATACTAAAATGTGGTCTCATTTCATTTGTATAGGCTGCTATCACCCCATATAATCCATTTATGATCTACAGATGTTCATGTTATTAACAGACCATTAACTGATAATTAATAATGTTAAGTTTAGGTTTAGCATCAGCATTACAGTTAGGACCAGGGTTAGGGCGAGGACCAGAATTAGAGATAGGACATGGAGTAGGGTTAGGTTTAGGAACAGCATTAGTGGTAGGACCAGGGATAGGGTTGGGTTTAGAACCAACATTAGGATTAGAACTAGAATTAGGGTTAGGTTTAGGACCTGGGTCAGGGATTAGCTTAAGGCACTTTCGCATATCATGTAAAAATAGTTTATTTTAACAATAAGTGTAGTTTTGCTTGTGAAAACATTACATATCAGGACGATACATAAATACAGTAAAAGTACAGTAACAATAACTTCTGATGAAGGTCTCACAGACAAGTCAATGTGGCTTAGGACAGTCTAGTAAGAACGTTAACCCTTTGACATCGGCGGACCTGCCTGCAAGACCAAAGCCGAAATTCAGAATAAACACTTATATAACTCTGCAAGATTTTATCCTATAAACAAAACTACTATACATACCCTGGAAACCTTAATGGGCCTATTTTTCAAACATATATAGCTTGAATCTAAATAGATTTTTAGATATTTGTGAGAGGAGCTTAAATAAGCAGAGACACGTTTGTGAGAGTGATTTTTCCCACCAAAATGCTGTGTTCTGTCCTTCATATGATAATGACATGGTAATTCCAGACATAGCATTGGTGGAATAATGGCCATGGAATGTGTGGAATGTGCAAATATCAAACAAAAGAGCGCTAACCTGAAAAAAGACCTCTCTCACCTCACATTTATCTCATAAATATACAATCTAGAAACCACTGAGTAAGTGAAACAAGTGAAAGTCACATGTGTTAAGCTAAAAACTGTAATGATCATTGTGTAGGTAATACCTCTGTTTATTCAGTTCAGACTGACAATGTACAACAAATGTTATATTTGGGTGACTATTGAGTTAGCAATCTTAGATTCACAGCTCCAGTTCTAAACTAAAAAAGCAAAATGCGTCTTGTCTGATTGACTGCGCCTGAGGTAGAAATATGTGAATATGATTTTTGATTCAATGCCTTAAAATACTGATCACAAATAAATAAAACCATTTCAGCAAAATGCTTTACATTTCCCCATCAATCAGATGAGTATTTCAGCTGGTAATTGCTGGTGAAGCTGATTATCGCACATTACTTTTGCTGGACATAGTTTAGAAATTGCTAAAGAGAAGGTCTTCCACTTTGATGGTCACCAGATGGTCATATGTTTTCTTCAATGAAATTAAGACTGAATGACTGCACTTGTTTTTATACTTCTATGTCTCCAATTTCATTGGCAGACACGCACATTTTATCTCCTTGGACAGAGGAACTGACTATGAGGTTGCCAGGTTGTGGGAGGTTTTTTTGTTGTTATTTTGTTAATACTGAGGGCACATGTTTGCTAGAGCCCTGCAAGATATCTAGCTACACATTCTAAATGATATCAGAATGGAAAGAATCAATCAAGTGTGTTCATTATGGACAAGATTGATTGTGCAGCTTTAAAGTCAAGGATGCGTGCAAAATTACCCACTAAATCAATGACGGGTGCTGATAGACATCATCTTTAGCCTCTCGACTATTTCTTGCATGACGCTAATTTTTAAAACTAATTGACTCATTTAAACGCTCATTTGGTCCAGTTTTAGCAAGGATACAGATTTGTCAATCCAACCAGTGGTTCAAGCCAAAGATTTTCAATCTAGGCTTCATGTATTCCTAGCTCATCTGCTTCCATGCTTTGTTCCAGCATCCAGCTCCTGAAGCCAGTTAACTCTTGGGAGCCTTGAGCTAAGTTGGCAGTTCTTAAATGCTTTGGATTTAGTCATTAAATATCATATTAACAATGTTTACCAAGACAGTGCTTGGTATTTTTTCAGCTTAGTATCTCATACATGACTTTTATTTTTTCCTTTGACAAAAATAATGGATCTAAAAACATTAAATCATATTTGAAGAAAGCACAAACATGCTTAGTAAAGAATTATAAATACTGAAAATGTTAACAAAGATTGCAAATGTGAACATATAATAAAGCTAATATGAGACTATGAACAACTATTTACAGCAAAAAGCAGGTGTGAGGATCTTTTTTTGTCTGTTTGTTGGCAGTGTTGGCAGGTCCTTCTGGCTTTCTTGCAGACATCATGTAACCTTGTGAGTTGACACTCTTGTGGGCGCAGCCATTGAGGTCTTTGCAGAATTAGTTTTCCTATAAGGTTTAATTCTGCACAAGTCAATGAGAGAAAAGCTTGTTTGAATTCAAAACACACACACACATACCAATCTATACGGGTGAACTGACCCATTTTAATTTTTTTGAGAAAGTCCAAAATGGCCATTCCCAACCAACAGCCATCAGCCTAGCTACAGGGATGGATTGATCATTTGGAGGATGTGCCAAAAAATCATAGTTGCAAATAAATTTAGGGTTTGTGCACATTCTCTAGTCAAAATTCAGGGTTTTAAATTGCAGACCAACCTTCCAGTCAAGCAAGATAGCTACACAACCCCATTCTACCCTCCAGTCAATCCCCATAACCATATTTTAGTTGTTGTGCTTATAGTCGGATGGTCAATACATAACTCTAGGGCTTAATTTTGTTCTGAATCCTGCCCTGCAGGCTAGCAAAGAAGGTAAGCAAGTGATGATCATATTTTCATCACAAACTAACTTCAGCTATTAAACTGCAATATATCCAATGAGACCATCATTAAGATCTGAAGTTTAAATGAGAGTGTGTAGCACTGTAGTGTTAGTTAACAATGTTAGCTTCACAGATTCATTTGCATATGCATGACAGTCATTGTCAAGCTTTTGAAAGCCCACAGTAAATCATACTATGCCCTAAACCACATCCACTAATCTGTGACGTCTTCAGTAAGATCTGGATAAAGTTAAAGTTAGCTGAGGAATAATTTTTTATGTAGTTCTAGAGAAACTACTAGGCTAGGGTTGCCACCCGTCTCGTAAAATACGGAATCGTTCCATATTTGTAAATTAAAAGTCGCGTTCCGTATTGAACCGATACAGGACGCAATTTGTTCCTTATTTTTATCAAAGGGGGTGAAATAAGGCTGAACTGAGAGAGAAGGGTATGTGTGAATCTGCTGCTCTCTCTCTCACCCTCTCTGTCGTGTTTCAGCCGAGTGTGTGTGTGAGTGATGGGTCGTTGGCGAACCAAACGGCTCTTAGAGTCGACTCTTTGAAGTGAGCGATCGCCATATTCGTTTTCCCCCTGTTGAAGTCGCACGGGATTGGTCAGTTACACAATGTAAGGTAGGGGGTGTCGCTATATTAGTATTAACTATAATTGTTGCAGGCGCACACAGAGAGAAAAGATACAAAAATACTCTCTCTGACGAAAACTCTGCATATGACGAAAAAAAAATGACAAGTTTAAATACATAAATGCACATATAAAAGAGTAAATAAATAATTACACACAAGTAATTGTACAAACAAAAATAAATTAATAAATACATTTTGTCATGAAAAATGATATATGTAAATTTATAAGAGGAATCTATTTCTATGCTTCCATACATAAAAAATATTTGGCTCACTTTTGAAATCCAAAACAGATGACAAAAATTCACTGAAATATGGTCTTCAGTATGGAAAGTGTTGGGGGTTATGTGATTTTTCTTTTTGCATGATACATGTACTACTGCCTATATTGTAACCATAATTGACTTATTTTACTTTATTATGCCCTATTCCATTATTAATTAATGATCATTTTGTGATATTGTGAAATATGTGACCATGTTGCTGTGAGATGCATATAATTCTTTTCTTTTTATTTTTTGTTCTGTTCTTTCTGTAAAATGCAAAACTCTATAAATATATAATTTAGAAAAATAATTATTTCAGTTGTTTTTACATTTCTACATTTATTTCATTTCATTCACTGTTGAATTGAAATTATTTTATTGCTATCTTAAGCTAAGCAGCACAAAAAAAGAAGAGGAAGAAAAGTCTTTCGATTTGGGAGCTGTAAAAAGTCTTTTAAGTAAACCAAGCCATAAAAGCCCGTCATTAGTGTGAGTCGTGACCAATGAAAGCATTGTCTGCATTGCTAAGATACACCTGAAAATGGTGCGCGATTTTAAAAAATAGCATCTACTGAAGGCAATTTTAGTCTGCTTTATAATGTTTCTCTGACAGTGTAAGACCTTTTATTATATAGGTCCAACATTCAAGCCACACCCAACCCGCAATGGAATCCCACCCAACACATACACTCCAACCTCCCCCCCCAACCCGGCCAGGGGTGTCCCTTATTTTAAAATCTGAAAGGGGTCAACCCTACATTAGGCTAACTTAGATGGCTGTTAAGTGCTGTTGTTTATTAGCTGTGATAGCCTGGCAGCTCCAGTTCTAAACTAGAGCAAAATTTGGACTCTATAAGTCCAAGTGTGTCTCTATAAGTACATTTTATATCACCATACATTTTAAAAGAAGCCCTAAAACACTGCCGAATGTTTTCACCAAGTCTTTTTCTTTACTTTTTCAAAGTAGCCAATTTTGGATTTCAAATTGAAAAATCTATAAGTCTCTACATTGTGTTCAGTAGTAAATTACAGGCATGTGTATTTATACAACAAATTATAAAACACAATTGTTGGTCATTTGAAGGGTTTGAACATTTAGCATTTATTTCACAAAGTTTCTCTATAAAGGCACCAACACCAAACTAAGACTGATGAAAGCCTTGGTCTGGCCAGTAGCTACATATTGATGTGAAGCCTGGACACTGAAGAAAGAGGAAGAAATACGTATTCAGGCTTTTGAGAACAAGTGCATCAGGAAGTTGCTGAAGATTTCATGGATGAAGATGATGACCACTGAGCAAGTCTATGAGATGACCAGAACTCAAAAGGAGTTACTGATGCACGTTAAATCCCGCAAGTTACGTTACTTCGTTCATGTGATGAGGCAGCACATGAGAGCATTGAAGGAAGTGTTATGACTGGACTTGTGGAAGGAGTCAGAAGACGTGGAAGACCAAGAATAACCTGGATGGATATCATCAAGACTTGGACTGGATTATCAGGTGCTAGCTGCTACAAGCAACTAGAGACAGAGAGCATTGGAGAGAAGTGACTCGTCTGTGCAGCCTACCATCACAAAGCAATGACGGCGTATGACATGACATGACTAAAGAATTCTAAAGAATACAGTGGAGTGTAAAGAGGATGAACACAGTCAGTCATTTATGACTTTTTAAATCTCAGAGTAAGTCAAACTCTTATAAAACCTCATCTACTAGTCTTTGAGACCTTAATTAAGTGTGTAAAAATGTGTCATTGAAAGCAGTGGCATTGAACAGTTTGATGTGAACCAACATATTAGCCCATAGAACAATGAGATGTTTCATTTCATCCTCCATGACTCCCTTACAGATTCCAGTTGGCAACTATGAAGCATTTTCTTGAAAAAAATGATCATCTACTCCAAAATATTCTCAAACTGAATGAGACTCTAAATTTTTCAGTATTTACTGACT
>BRDA01091106.1:25044-47297 GCA_036984385.1 Crenuchus spilurus
TAGATAGATAGATAGATAGATAGATAGATAGATAGATAGATAGATAGATAGATATAAATAGATAAAGTCACAGACAAAGAAAATTACAACTACTAATACTAGATGTCAGTTACTTTTGGGTTTACAGTCATAGAGTTTTGTAATCTTATAATATATTCTGGTTTATTTTTTTAATACAAATTATGTATTTACAACAAGATGACTTTTCATACATGTCATATATGTGAGATAGATAGATAGATAGATAGATAGATAGATAGATAGATAGATAGATAGATAGATAGATAGATAGATAGATAGATAACTTTATTTATCCCAGGGGGAAAGTCAATTTTTACAGCAGCTTCAGCAGAAGGACAAAAGATACATACTGTAAGTGTAAACAAGTAAGTCAAAAATTAAATACAATAAAATAGTACTCTAAATAAAAGCTAAAAATTATGTTGTTCAAATAAATATTATAATAAAGTGAGCTGTGCAGTGCAATGTGTAATCTGATGTGTAGTCCTGGTGTGTAGTCCTGAGGAGATCGATAGTGTCCTGAGTTATTAGTAATTATGTTAATGTGAACTAAAGTGATAAGTGTTAAATAAATAAATAATATAAATAAATAAATAATCTATATAATATGAGTTTCACTTTTTGAATTGAATTACTGAAGTAAATTAACTTTTTGATGGTATTCTAATTTATCGAGATGTATATCTGTCTTATAGTGGTTTATAGTGTTTTATATTGACTTATGTTGTTAGTGATTTTTGCTGTGGTTTATGTAGTTTTGGTAAGCTGTAAGGAATATACAAAATAAATCTACTTCTTACAAACAAAATAAATATACCCTGGACATTAACATTTAAACCTTTGGTGTTTTTACTATGTTTGTACACTATACTTAAGACAATCATCTGGTGTTTTCTTCAATGTGTAGCATCAGATGTACTTGAACAACTATTTCAAGTTTCCAGTCAAAGTTTCATCTATGGAGCTAATGTTTAATGTGATTTCTGTGTTTTCTAAGTGCCAATGACTAATAGTCCAACATATTATCCAGAGTTTGGCTAATAAGGTAGCAAAGAAATAAACAAACAAACAAATCTGGAGAATGACTGGAGCTGGGAGTGTAATCTGTTCTCAATACCACTGCTGGCGCTCTCTCAGACGAAGAACCTTCAGGTTTATGACCTATTATAAAAGGAAGTGCATTTTCTTTTAAAGTAGATTCATTATGATAGGAAACTGCTGACATCTCAAGGATTAAATAAATGGTTCACCCAGCAGTTATTTTTATGTTTCCACTTACCTCACATGTAGTTTATCAGCCAAGACATGTTTAGAGTCCATACTTTGCTTCTTTAGTTTAGAAAGGGAGCCATGAGGCTAATGTTACTACTAGAACTCAATAGTCACCCAGTTGTTTCTGTAAAAATACACCACCAAAACAAAACCTAAACAGGTAAGATGGATGAACGTTTGAGTCATTCTTTATACTCTACTACTCAACCAATCTTTAATGAACAATGAACATGTTTAAACATTCAGCCATCTTACACTGTTGATAGAATTATCACTTTCATGTTGGTATTTAGTATAAAAATGACATCAGTGTCCTGCCATATTTGTGTGAAAGGTGTCCAAATCTGTTGCATGGTTTATTTTTACTGGATTATGTCATATTAAAGAAATCATATCTTCAGATTTTTAGGGGCTTCCCATAAGCATTAACCCCTTAAATGACAAACAACATTAATTTCCCAGATGCACTTGATCAGTTAATACATTATTGCAGTCCAAATTTAGCTTACTTAATTTACAACTGCAATTGCAAGCACTAGATCTCAATAGTCAACTGAATTACCTCAGCCATTTCCTTCAAAATACGCCACCAAATCTTCTCTAAACGTAAACCTAATCAATGTTTTTTTAACACGATTTTCTCCCCAATGTGTTTGGTAGTCAATCAACCCGCCCATTCGGTGATTCTCCCTGTCACTTGTAATGTCTCAGACTCTAGGAGGGTGCAGACTAACACAGGCCTCCTCCAACACATGTGAAGTCAAGCTCTGCCTCTTTTCCAACTGCTGCTGATACATTGCCACCGGTCAGTCAACACGCTTGGAAAAAGCTCAGGACCCCAGTTATCAGATATATCACCTGGCAGATGCCTGAGCCAGCTGACATTACTTAATGCTGTAGAGACGGTGCCTTCTTACTGAGCACTGCCAATTTTTGCTCTCTCTGGCCCCGCTGTTGATGACCTGGGATTCAAACACGTGATCCTCAGATCATAGTGACAGTGCCTTAGTCTACTGAGCCACTTAGGGCCCATCATCCAGATCTTAATAAAGGTCTCACAGACTAATGGATGTAGTTTAGGACACTGTGTGACTGACTACGACCTTTAAAGATGTATATATCTTATATCTGCTTGTAGGAAAATTGTATTAATCACAGAAAGTCATACTGTGTAGTTTTATTTAACTGGGAATCAGGTTGCAGAGGTTCAGAGAAGTTATATTTCAGCTAGTCTATTTAGGTGACTATTGAATTCTTCTAGCAACATTAGTCTAAACTAAAGAAGCAGAAAACTCCAGACATGTCTTGACTGATCAGTTAGATCAGAAGTAAATGGAAAATAGTTTAAATATGATTTGTGAATCCTCCCAATGGCTGGTGCATGTCTGCATTAACTGCAGTGCCATAAGCATAAGGCTTCTTGTATTTCCAGTAAATATGGATGGAGGGTCCAGTTTTGGATGGAGATCTATTAGAGATTTTGAAAGAAATGTAAGGATTGCATAGAAGTATGGTCCAGTATTTGGATTCCATATGATGGACAGCAGGACCACTGAGCATGAAATGATCAATAAAGACAGCAGTGTTTCCCAGATGTCAACTAAAATGGGATTCCTGCACTGGTCCCAATAGCTCCAGAAGAACAAAACCCTCTTTGTCTCTTCAAGACACAGACATAGTGACTGTTTTAGATGTTATAGCTTCCAGTTTAACTCCAGGAGAGCCTGATGATATCAAATATGGAGGACCTTGAGCCAGCATGTTGGCTCAGGACGTTGGCAGGGTAAATCATGGAGGAGCAAGCTAAAAGCTATGGAAGGAGAAACCCCGTGAGTATTACGTCACCTGTGTAACAGTGCATTGAGGACACTGGCAGCTCACCTGTGGAAAAATGAGGAACATTTCTCTTTTTACAGGCAGAGTAATGCATGTTTAAGATTCCTTTGTTGTTCCCTTGTTGAGATTATATAAACAAACGCATAAAGTGTAATGGTTCCCTGATGGGTTGGGATGGCTTGACTGGGATGTGATCTCACTGATAAAACTTTTGTGTTTTTTTCCTTTTCCATTACTCAAAACACCTCAGCAGTGAAGATGTAGCACCCAGACCTGCATCCATGCCAGGTGGCCATGGGCAAATGGAACCCTTTATTTTTGGAAAGTCAAGTTAAGCATTACATGAAAATGTTGAGTAAGCAAAATTCACTTCCAGGTCACTTTAAACATGAAAATCTTATAGGTCTACTGAAGAAATAGTCAATTACAGGCTGCAGTCTGTCTATAAGGCCAAGTACATCAGCTTGTCAAGACAGTTGACATAAACCTTTATAACGACTTCATCTGTCATGAAGGCTGCTCTTGCCAATCGTGATCAAAATGCCAATCACATTTTGGACAAAGCCTTTAGTAAGGCAATAAAGACAAAAGTCAAATAACGTCTACATGCTGTTTTCAGGACCTGCATTAGGTTGATATTAATTTATGTCAGGATTTTCACCCTAATTATGAGGCAAAAATGTATAAACCCCAAAAGAAGAACATTAACTTTATATAATGGTCCTTCCTTGTGTAGACTTTATGTATATATTGTCTATATTGACCGAGCAGCAATGTGTAATCTTGATGGTACATGTTGGTAGTGAATTATGCAAGAGGTTACTGTCAAATGGATAATTTATGAGAGCAGGACTGAAAAAACAAGCCTAATTCACCACAGGCTAAAAAGGTAAGATGACTGAAAGTTTGAGTCATTCTTTACACTAGAAAAACAACTCAACCACTCATTAACTTCAGTGAAAATGTCACTGATGACAGAAATATTGCTTTAATGTTGTATTTAGCATAAAAATGCTATTTTTCCCCACCATATTTGTGTGAGAGGTGTCAAAATCTGTTGCATGGTTTAATATTTTTACTGGATCATGTCATATTAACGAAAACACATCTGCAGATTGACAGTACACATATTTGTCTAAGGTCTGATTGACTTTCCATAAGCATTGAGCCCTTAAAGGGACAGAAATTATATTTATATATTTACCCAATCATCCCAGATGTAGTCAATGAGCCAAGACATGTTTGAAGTCCAAATTTTGCTTTATTCATTTAGAGCTGGTAGTGTAAGTCTTGCTAAAAACACTAGAGCTTAATAGTCACCAGTGGAAGATAAATATTGTAGGTGGGGCTGTTTGAGTCATATTCACAACCATCCCGATATTATTTAACACAAACTGCATGATAGCAGTGGTCTGTGATAAAAATCTGTAACTATTTCATTTGCATTACACAAATCAGCAGACTAATAGTTAATGAAAATGGTCATTAGTTAGAAAAGGCGCAAAGACAGAACGTACAGTATCTATCCTTAGATTACCAACTGTGTGTGGTTCAGAAACATATACAATGAAATGAGTACAACACTATTAAGACTAAATATTAGACGTTTATAGAGTCATATATTACATGTTAATAATGTCAGACGTTCCAAAAACAGCAGACTGATTGCTGTGGTGATAAATGAAGCCCTTCAAGCAACAGATTTGAGGACAATGATTGGCTACATTTCTGTTGCTATGCACATATCTTGTATCAGCAGGTCAGTGATTGGCTGCTGCCTCTCTGACTGGATGATATTTCTGTCACCTCAGAGGAGAGAAAGAATGAACCAGGAAGCACATTTCAGCCAATATATTTTATTTATTACATGTTATTATACATGTATAGCCCATACATACTTTAATATAAAAACTATTTCCAGTAAGAAAGAGAAAGTAGAAGTTTATTTGTGCTCCCCCTGGACTACGTATGCTCACAGTGAGATCTTCCCCATCTGGACTGACATTTGCATGACTGAGGGTCTTTGTGGGTGCCCCATGCTAAACCCTCAATATCTTTACATCCTAGCAGTGCTCCTGTTGCACACACCTGAAAGGCCGCTCACCACTCATGTGGCTGATTACACTGCCTAAGGGTTAAGTTTTCAGTAAACCAGCATTTGTGCTTTATAGCCAACTTAAGAGTTGACAACTTACATCCACACTGTTAATATCAGGCACCCACATAAGAGAGAGAGATTTAAGTTTGTTTGTTTATGTCTTTATTTACATGGAAACGTGTGTTGCTTTGAGAAATGCTTTATGCTTGTAGCAGATCACAGAAGATTAAATGGAAATGGAAGTGTACTGTAGGTATAAATGCCATAAAAGTCCAGACTGACATTTTTGTTTGAGCATAAATATGCTTTAAAATCTTGCAGACAGGTGCGAAATGTTCTTTCTGACTTTTATTGAAAAAAAAAAAAAGATTAAAATCAGGGAAAATGCCAATGGACAGTTACTGGGTTAGTCAGTGTTCCTAACTCAGTTTAACAGTATTAGATTGTGTCGAAATTAACTGAATGTACCATTCACTCCTCAATTAAGTTTTAAGGACTGTTTGCACCCAAAATATTTTTGAAAGAGACACAATAAAGTCAAAGTAAAAGTGACCTTTTTTTTTCATTCAGACGGAACAAGAAGGAGGGTACACCTGAATTAAATAGCTTTTTTTCTAGACTCTAATGTGCAAAACGTACTGGACATAATGCATTTAGATTATACATAGTAGACAATAGACATAAAAATATAAATGCAATTTGCAATGCAAGGGCGGCATGGTGGCTTAGTGGTTAGCACGTTCGCCTCTCAGCGCTGGGGTCTTGGGTTCGAGTCCACATCTGAGCGGAGTTTCCATGTTCTCCCCGTGTCTCCGGTTTCCTCCCACAGTCCAAAAACATGGAGGTCAGGTGAATTGGCTACTCTAAAAATGTCCATGTATGTATGTATGTGTGTGCATGTGTGTTCACCCAGCGATGGACTGGCGCCCTGTCCTGGGCTTAGTTGAATAGTGTAATGCCCTGCCCTGCGCCCAGTGAGGGGGTAGGGGACTAACCGCGACCCTGTTAAGGATTAAGCGGATGTGATAATGAATGAATGAATTTGGAATGCAGTATAAAAAAGATACCCTATGAATATGGATATAAAAATTTAATGTTGCACATATTGCACAGTGTAACATGAATGTAAAACCTACACTATTTAAAAGTGATAATGTGTATAACAGTAATTATTGCACAACAATAGCTTCTGATGATCCAGCATGCTGTGTGTGTGTGTGTGTGTGTGTGTGTGTGTGTGTGTGTGTGTGTGTGTGTGTGTGTGTGTGTTAATGGGAGTTCAAATGTTTGATAGTCTGTGGGTGCAAGCTCATGCCAAACCTGTAGGTCTTGCAGCGAATGCTGCGGTAGCCTTTGACAGAGAGCAGAAGCCTGAACAATCAATGGGCAGGGTACATGGGGTTCCTGATTATCCTGGTGGCTCTGATGAGGCAGTGGGAAAAGTTCAGGTCCTGTATGGAAGGAAGAGATGTCTTTGTGATTCTCTCTGCTGTTCTCACCAACCTCTGGAGAGATTTTTTTCTCCAAAGCAGTGCAGCTGCCATACCAGACTGGGAGACTGATGTTGAGAATGGATTCTATGGTGCCTCTGTAGAAGGTAGTAAGGATAGGAGGGGGGAGGTTTACTCTCCTCATCCTTTGCAGAAAATGAGGGCGCTGCTGTGCCCTTTTGATTAGGGAAGTGGTGTTTGTTGACCAGGTCAAGTCTTCTTTGAGGCAAACCCTGATGCTTTTTACATATTTCACAGCGTTGCCATGGACTGTGAGTGGAGTGTGTACAATGGCTCTCCTCCTGAAGTCAACAGGGATCTAATTTTTCTTGTTGACATTCAGCAATGGGTTGTTATTGTGACAGAAGACAGTGAATTCTTTGACTTCCTTTCTGCAGGCTGATTCGTCATCATTGGAGATGCGGCCGACCACTGTTGTGTCATCTGTGAACTGATGTGGTTCAAGCTGTACTTGGCACAACAGTCATGGGTCATTAGGGTGAACAACAGAGGGCTCAGAACACAGCCCTGGGGAACACTGGTTATCATGATGGTGGTGTTAGAGGAGTTTTTCCAACTCTTACAGTCTGGGGTCTGTCCGTGAGGAAATCCAGTAGCCAGTTGCACAGGGGCATGCTGATGCCTAGTGAGTCAAGTTTCTTAGTTAGGTGTTGAGGGATGACTATGATGAAGGGCAACCAATCAGCAATGATGTTGTTTAAATGATCAATCTTAAAGAAAGATTACCATGTTTATTTCTAAAGCATGAAGACTGTAATATCACCACTGTCTGTAATCTCGGCTATAACTATGCTAACATAAAAAATGTATGGACAAAGTAATATTGAGCTGAAGAGAAAAGTCCCAAAATTACCTAAACAGGTCAATCTCAAATTTAGAGTCAATTTAAGGTGGAACAGGAACTAGCTTATAAATAAGAAGCTAACTTCAACTTTATATTTAAATTCAGGAAGAGCTTTTTAAACTTTGTGTTTGATTTAAAGCAACTTCATTTTTAGCTGTAAATATTTTAGCTGTTCACAGGCCATTTTCTCAGTGTTCAGTAATTGAGTAATTTCCTCATTGTATTTTGTTAAGACCAGAAAATCCATTTGTCTTTTAAATAAAACCCACAGAGCTCGAGTTAAAAGCATACAAATATAGATTATGAATAAAATGAATAACAAAAGAAAAATATAAAACAAAAACAATCAAGTAAAAAATCAAGTGGCAGGTTGAGGTTGTCAGAGATTAAGAGTTTAAAATGATGAAGTGACACCAGTGGGTGGAGCTTTAGAGTTTCTTGTAATGAGTACCAGCTCACTGGTGCACTAATAGCAGAATTTCCCAGTTCACTAAAAAGTGATCCAATCACTGGAATGAGTCTTGTAAAAAGTAATGATGAACGAGATAACTTTGTCCAGAATAAGTAATAATTAAAGTAATCCCATTGGAGTTTTCAAAAGTAATCAGTAATTTGTAATGGATTGTTCAATATTGACTACAATCCTGGATGTAGACTCTTTAAATACCATATTGAACATTTAAGGGTACATTTACATGGTTTCGACCCTGATTCTAAAAGTAAATGTTCCAAGCACCAAGATATTATAATCATGTATGTATTAAATGAGTTGCAGTTAAATGTTTGTGCAAAAATAAAAATTTCCTGTATTATGGATTTTTTAAAATATGAATATTAAAATTCAGTAATATAACAGAATGCACCATCATACAGCTGTTACCCAGAAAACAAACATTTCTCACATTGTGTGGAAACTTGGCTTGATAACACAACCACCATCTGGGTTATGAAATCTGTCCATCAATGAGACAGAGCTGCATAAACAGGGGTTATTGATATAAACTGTTATAACATTTACTTAATAATCTGAGATATGACAGTGGAACAAGGCCTTTTTCCAAGCTGTCACACCAAGAGATCAATTTCCAGGATGATTTTTTAAGCAATCTGGCACGCCAAATATGCACCTTATAAATTTTTTCGCCCAGATAGGACAACCTCAGACCCAGACTGTGTGTCTGAGAGAAAGCTGCTCAGGGAATCCTCTCTTAAGCTGACTATGCTTTCAGACAGTTTTTGTTTTTTTCTGACTGTTTTTTGAGTGTAGCAGTTATGGAGGGGTGAATCTTCCACCTTAAGTGATTCTGATCTACTTCACGCTTCCTATTGGCTAAAAGATTCAAGATAAGCATGTGTTTACCTCTTGTGCCAGATTTGATGTGCAAATAGGATGCACATTCTGTCTGTCCATTCAACGGCCATCCAATATATGTGCATTCAACGACTGTCCAATGTCTGTCCATTCAACAGCCATCCAATGTCTGTCTATTCACCGGCCGCCCAATGTCTGTACATTCAACGGTCGTCCAATGTCTGTCCATTCAACGGTCGTCCAATGTCTGTCCATTCAACGGCCGTCTAATGTCTGTCCATTCAACGGCCGTCTAATGTCTGTCCATTCAACGGCCGTCCAATGACTGTCCATTCAACGGACGTCCAATGACTGTCCATTCAACGGCCGTCCAATGTCTGTCCATTCAACGGCCGTTCAATGTCTGCCCATTCAACGGCCGTCCAATGGCTGTCCATTCAACGGCCATCCAATGGCTGTCCATTCAAGCATCGTCCAATGACTTTCTATTCAACAGCCATCCAATGGCTGTCCATTCAACAGCCGTCCAATGACTTTCTCTTCAATGGTTATCCAATGTCTGCCCATTCAACGGCCATCCAATGTCTGTCCATTCAAGCGCCATCCAATGTCTGTCCATTCAACGGCCGTCCAATGACTTTCTATTCAATGGTTATCCAATGACTGTCCATTCAACGGCCATCCAGTGACTGTTCATTCACTGGCCGTCCAATGTCTGTCCATTCAACGGTCATGCAATGACTGTACATTCAACAGCTGTCCAATGACTTTCTATTCAATGGTTATCCAATGACTGTCCATTCAACGGCCATCCAATGTCTTTCCATTCAATGGCCATCCAAAGTCTGTCCATTCAAAGGCCATCCAATGTCTGTCCATTCAATGGCCATCCAATGTCTGTCCATTCAACGGTCGTCCAATGACTGTCCATTCAATGGCTGTCCAATATCTGTCCATTCAACAGCGTTCAATGACTGTCCATTCAACAGCCATCCATTGACTGTCCATTCAATGGCCACGCAATGTCTGTCTATTCAGCGGCCATGCAATGTCTGTCCATTCAGTGGCCGTGCAATGTCTGCCCATTCAACGGCCTTCCAATGTCTGTCCATTCAACGGCCATCCAATGGCTGTTCATTCAATGGCCATCCAATGTCTGTCCATTCAAAGGCCATCCAATGTCTTTCCATTCAACGGCCATCCAATATCTGTCCATTCAATGGCGTTCAATGACTGTCCATTCAATGGCCATCCAGTGTCTGTCCATTCAACAGCGTTCAATGACTGTCCATTCAACAGCCATCCATTGACTGTCCATTCAATGGCCACGCAATGTCTGTCTATTCAGCGGCCATGCAATGTCTGTCCATTCAGTGGCCGTGCAATGTCTGCCCATTCAACGACCGTTCAATGACTGTCCATTCAACAGCCATCCAATAACTGCCCATTCAACAGCCGTCCAATGATTGTCCATTCAACAGAAGTTGAACATGGACAGGATGACATGCAAAAAGTGATCTCTAACCCCAAATGCTCCAAAAAGCCCATTTCTGGTCAGTCCACAAAAATGTAGCACCTTATCCCAACTGATAAAAATTTTAAATCATTGTGATCATTCTGGGCCAGTTCAGACAAAAATCCAGGTGTGAATTTTTAGGTCTTGTCACACTTTTTTGTGTATTCATTGCCATTTTTGAAAATGACAGAAGTTCTGTCTGTAGTTCTGATCATTATTGAAAAATGCTTCTAATATCATTTTTTGTTCTTTTTGTAGAGTAAAATACAGTATATGGTGAAATGCTGGTTAGCAAGTTAAACATGTTAGCATTTTCACCTCAACCATTGGGGTTACATCTTCACTGAAAAGCACTCATCCCTGACAAATAAATAAGGGTGTGTAAGCAGGTATACATATTTGAAGAGAAATAGCCTTCCCAACATTCCCAACAACAAGAAAGTGAAAGTACAATGAAAAGTCAGTCATACCAACATGCCAGGAAAGCTCAAATATCTGTTTTCTGAAGAGAAGAACTACACACTTGTTATTGGTGTGGGGAGTGGCATCTGAGTGCTGGCTGAACATTGCAATGTTTGTCAGCCATTTATATTGGATGAAAGCATTGTCTATTGGCCCAAACCTACTTCATACCAAAGTAGTGTTGCCACTTTCTGTGTGGAAAAATAAGGAAAAAACCTGCCCCTGCACCCCCTCCTACAAACACAACATTAGAAAATCTCAGTATTTAGGGCGCTGTAGGCTACTTTGTACAATCTGCATTTTCTTGAGCCCAAATATGTAATATTGAGGAACACCAGCCCACTGACACTGACTCAGTGAATGTTCAGTACCTTTTATGCAGCACAAATTGTGGACTGTATGATGCATGATTGGGTACAGGTTCCAGCAACTGAATGATCATTTCATACACATTGCAAAAGTTCATACTGAGGTTGTATCAAGTCATGCTTTACGCTGCACCTTCTCATGTATGTACATCTGTTCCTCAGTGCACCGACACGAGGAGACGTGAGTGTATTTTCATTTTTGAAATCAAAGCATCACAGAATCAGTGAAGGTTTGTTTGTGTTATGCGGCTAATATGTGCCAGGTTTTATTAGCGTGTCTGGATTTTCCATTTTGTTGACCCCTTTTGTCCGGCCTGCTTCCATCCAAAACTCCTGAAAGTTTGCTAATGCGGTAAATCGTAGGCCACACGCTCATAATCAGGAAAATCCAAGGAAACAGCATTCAGAGATTAATAAGTGAACAAGTAAGCTGTGTTGCCTTTCAACCCAACGTCGCTGCTAATTCACCTCAACAACAGACGATCTGTTTACCATAGATGAAAGGGAAATGGAGTAATACAGCCCATGTGGGAGCGATGAGAGGAGCACTGAAGGCTGGGGTGTGCATTTGTGTGTATTTTCACATATGTTTTTGTCCATTTTTGAGAAAAACAAGACTAACCTACCAAAAAGGGGTTTTATAAAACATGGATTACAACACAAACAAGGCCTTTGTTTACTTAAGGTTAGGTTTAAGGTTAAAGTTCAGATTATAAATATTTCATACACTACCACCATTTGGGTTACCATAAGGACACAATATACTTACAGTATACTTCAGAAGAACGTTCTTTTTTCTAGCTGTTTGGAGACTTTGATAAAATCCACAATCGCTGCCACTCCAGATACTCACCATTAGCAATTAGATATCATATTATTAGACCTGTTTAATGTAACAGAGCCTTAAACCTGTAGTTATGTTTAGTCAGTTTGGTCAGAAATACAACATAGGCTGTTGCACACATGGAAAAGGTTTTTTGGACGATGCTTTGCACACAACTGCTTAAATGAGATATTTTGTTCTGTTTCTACATGAAAATATGACATTGAAAATGGAAAATATTTAAAATATGTAGCGCCATTACTTTTCCAAACAGGCCACATTTGATGTTGTCTTTCATTCATAAATGTTAAATTCAGTAAGTAAAGAGTTAAGTGTGCAGATGTTTGTGGGTTGCATAGAAAATGTAAAATATATATATAATAATAAAAACTTTTGCACTCAACTCTATTTTGAGACAGTCTGGGTGGTCCCATTGTTGCCTGGTCCTTTGCATGACTAGTAGCTCAGTATGGTGATGATAGGAGTCTTCATCGTCTGTTGTGGGACATCTCAGCCTTCTGCTTCTGAGGTACCAGCATGGAAAAGAGCAAGCTAGCGTCAAGAACAGCGATGTAATGACAAGATTTCCTAGCCGTGACATGGATCAACCTTCAGGGGGAACACAAACAGAGCGTTGCTTGGTTATCTTTAAAAATGTAAGCAAGGGCAACAAGCTGCTCTCGCCCTGCTCAAACCTTCAGTCAAACATTATTCAGATCTCCTGTGGTTGCATAAGTGTGTCCAAGCCATTTAACTGCCCTTCGGGTTTTTAACACGACTGAACCTCTCAGTGCACTTCTGTTGTATGTTTGGATAATCTAACCAGGAAAAACTGTGTCCTCAAAACCTGTTTTCCATTGGCCTGCTGTTGTTCAGTCAAGTTCTTTCCTTATCAAATTCCCCTGACATAAACAAGGCCTGACTTTATGTTGGTTATTGAGTGCAATTTTATTATTATGACCCTTCCATTCTTCTTCCATGTCATCATCTCACCAGTACACCAAGTCTCAGGCACTGGTGGAGTCACTTCCCAGCATCTACTTTTCCTTCATCACTAGCTAATGTTCTTGACACGGCAATGTTTCATTAGAACACTTTGTTGCAGATCATGTAGTTAATCACCCATGATGTGTCTACTCAAACTGGGTTTTTGGCTTATTATGATGATGATGATGATTATTAGTGATATTTTCATCTCCCAACAGCCCATTTACTCCATGAGTCACATAAAAAATTATAATATCATGACAAAGGTCATTGTTACCAAAAATGTAAACTCATATTTTATATTAATTACTTAAGAAGTGATATTTCAAATTTTTTTCTGTTTTAATGTTGATCATTTTGGCTTATAGCTCATGAAAATCAGAAATCTATAATCTCAAATTATGAGAATATGTGAGTAAATTACTATCCATCCATCCATCCATCCATCATCTTATCCACATAATCCTAGTCTGGGGTGAGTCCCCTACCCCTTCACCAAGCACAGGGCTGGGCATCACACTATCTTAGCTGAACCCAAAGGGTGCCAATCCATTGCTGGGCACACATACACTCACTCACACCAGGAAAATTTAGTGCCTAATTCAACTTAATCGCCCACATTTTTGGACTGTGGCAGGAAACCCATGCAGACACAGGGAGAACATGGAAACTCCACCCAGATGGGGATTTGAACCCAAGACCTCAGAGCTGAGAGGTGAACATGCTATCCACCAGGCCACTATAAAATTACCATTTACCCCCAGTTAAAGACTATTCAAACATTATCAACATTAAAACTAAAAAGGCTTGACATACATCACTTTTTGTGGAGCTGTTGATAAAAGAGCTGGAGCTGTAGCCCCATAGCCAGGGCCTAAACATGCCTAGCTGCTGTATGGTCATGTAGACTATGTTGATAAAAGTATTGGGACAACTGCTCATTCATTGTTTCTTCTGAAAACATGTATAGTACAAATTATTTATTGTGTTTTTGTTGGAGTAACTGTCTCTACTGTCCAGGAAAGGCTTTCTACTAGATTTTGAAGCACTACGGTGAGGATTTGGATGGAGCAGAGACCACAGTTCCACTGCTCCACAACTGAATGCTGGGGGCTTTATACCCCTCTAGCCACACCTGACATTAGACATGTTGCCAACAGGTTCATGTTTATCTCCTCCAGAGAGTTTTATTGTATTGACTTTACTTCTCTACAGAGACTGGACAAGCTTTGTGTGCATCTGTGCCAGAAATAGGTTCAACAGTAGCTGAACACATTAATTAGATGGGTTGTGTTTAATTCATTAATTAGCAGTGTGTGTTAATGCACTGGCATTTGTGCTATTCTGCAGCTTTTGTCCTCCACACATCCTGACTTTTGGAATTTGACTATTTTAACTTCTCATTTCTCTTTAGATTTATTTATCCTCTCAGTTTTGACTGAAACCATCACAGGTTAGTTGTAGCAGATGTTAGTGGGTCAAATATTTCCACAGTTTTGAGACATTTTCACTGCTTTCTTCCAGCAGACAGAGTGCATGGAGGCATCACACATGCAGGACCTTAATTTTCATGGCTTGAGTGATGGTCATAATGACAGCAGGATAAAGATTTCCACACTGGAGCGGACAGCAGCCTGCTGCAGCAGGTAGACCCAGCGTAGTGGAATATTTACTCTGTGACTCATAGTCTGGGAGCTCTGTTGAGAGTTGTGTTGCTGAATGGAGGGGGAGTATTCAAAGTTCATTTGGAGCAGCAGGCCACACAGCAACGTTTTCCCTGTTGAACTTAGCAAGTAAATCACTGACTGTCAAGACCAGCCACCTCATTCTATCTCCACTCATTGTCCATTTTCACTCCACTGACCTTGTAGGTGCACGTTGTAGTTCTACAATTACAGACTGTAGTCCATCTGCTTCTCTGTACTTTGTTCACTCTGTTCTTCAATGGGCAGGACCCCCACAGTGCATGTGTGTTTTGATTGGTGTATCATTCTTAGTGATACTGACGTGGTGGTGGTGTGTTAGTGTGTGTGGATCAAACAGCAGCTTTAAACACTTTTATCCACTCTGTTAGACACGCCCACATTGTAGATGTAAAGTCAGAGACAGCAGCTCATCAGTTGCTGCACAGTTTGTGTTGGTCCTCTAGTTCTTCACTGGTGGTCACAGGAAGCTGTTCAATAAGAGGCCAGAATAAAGGAGGGATAAAGATGGGAGGGGTCTGATGGTGAATGTGGGTGCAGGAGCTGGGTTGTTAGAGTTGGGGGGGGGTTTCCTGGAGAAGTTTATTTTCACTTTCAAAACACAATCAGGGTCGGTGTCAAAAATACCCACCCTTAATTACACCCCTGGGCACAGCACAGTGATGAGTGACACGTCAACAGGCTCGGTTGCTCACCTCTGTTTCTGCGGTGGGTTGCGAGATACCATAACACATATACCACACAGAAATACCTATTTTCTTTGTGTCAATAAAATCATGAGATTAACAGGAGAAATTACCAATCGGGAATGCATGGGGAGAAATAAAAAAAAATAGAGACAAAAATGGGAGTGCTGGCAGGTAAGTCCCTCGTGGTCTTTTCTTTGATCAGCAGAGAAAAAAAGTTAAAATAAAAAAAATTTCCAGCATCTCTGCTGTGTCTGATCCACTCATATCAACACAACACACACTAACATAACACCACATCAGTGTCACAGAGAATGACTGACCACCCAGCTCTGTGGGGGTGCTGACCATTGAAGAACAGACTAAACAAAGTATACAGAGTAACAGATGGACTACAGTCTGTAATTGTAGAACTGCAAAGTGCACCTGTATACTCAGTGGAGCTAAAATGGACAAAAAATGTAAATACAAAGAGGTGGTTTGAATGTTTTGGCTGATTTCTGTCTATGTCCTTAACACTAAATTACAAGTGAAAATAGTTTGAGAGTTCTCCAAGCAACACCCCCATCCCCAGCTCACCCCTAGTGATTCACCCTCAGACCTCAAACCCTCCCTCCCTCTGACCCCAAGCGTAGGATAACGCCAACCTTTTTTCATCTCATCGCACATCTTCCTGTGACCACCAGCGAAGGACTGGAGGATGACCAAAACAAACTCTGCAGCAACAGATGAGTTACTGCCTCTGAGTAGATGGACCAACAAGGTGGGGGTGTCTAATAGAGTGGACAGTGAGTGGATACCGTGTTTAAAGCTGCTATGTTTGATCTGCCCACACCAACACACCACCACCACCACATCAGTGTCACTGAGAATGACCCACCACACAAATATCAGTTCTGTGGGGGTCCTGACCATTGAAGAACAAAGTGTACAGAGACACAGATGGACTACGGTGTATATAGACAGTGGAGCTAAAATGGACAGAGAGTGTAGATACAAGGGGGTGGTTTTAATGTTGTGGCTGATTTGTGTATATGTCCTTAACACTAAATTACAAAGCTTAAGATAGATGTGACCTAAATAAGATCACAACCCACAGCTGCAATTGTAGACCAGGATTCAAATAAACAAATAAATCATCTGAAGTTGTTTCTGATTTAACTGAGTATACAGTAGTCACGTAAAGCACACACACACACACACACATTATATATATATATATATATATATACATATTTACAGACTCCCTTATTGAAAGTGTCCTAAACATAGAGAACCAACAGAGCTATATTGAGCCATAGTCACATATTTTGCTTCTAGTTTTTCAACCAAAGTCTATGAATTCATGCCAGATTACACGACAGGAATGTTCTATGTTCTAATGTTTGACCATTACAAGCAGTCTATATGTAGGACACGGTCAGTGAATCCAAAAACATCCCAAAAAAGCACATTTTGTCTAGGATAGAAGTGCTCATACTTTCTTTCCACTCTCTCTCATTTGAATGGCACTTTAAAAAAAATTGTTCACTGAGAAATCAAATATTCCATATTTCCATGCTGTCCCAGATGGCGGCAAAATCCATCACCTAAACTTTTCATACAGTACAGTTTTATATTTACATTAGATCATGTCAGGTTAAAGAAAATGTATTGTCAGATTGACAGTACTCATCTAAGGTTCCATAAGCATTGACTGCTTAAAGCAGGGGTGTTAAACTCCAGTCCTGGGGGGCTGGTGTCCAGAATGGTTTGTTGAAGTTTCTGCTCTGACTTTAAACCTGTTGAGTTAAATCAGGTGTGTTTGATCAGGAAGATCACCAAAATGTGCAGGAATCTGGTCCTTCAGGACTTGAGTTTGACACACCTTTAAAGGGACAAACAAAAGCATTTCCCAGAATGAGATGATCAGTCATTATGTTTGGAGTTCAAAAGTTGCTTCATTAGAACCTCAAACCCTAGAATTCAGTACATTCTAGTGATGCCCCTGAATTCTGGACAAAAGAAGACACTGAACACTCTGAACATCTTTTTTCTACAACTTCACACACCCACAGCTGTTGTCATGGTTTGTGCTGAAGAACCTATTTCTTATTATTATTTGGTTCCAGCTGGGAACAAACTGTTCAGGTTTCAGAATCAATTTATGTTGTTGAAAAAGCTCCAAATGGTTCAAAATTCTGTAAACAAGAGTACAACCCATTCCATGTTGGTGGAACAGGGCTATGAAAGACCTTCATTGAGATCTGAATGGAGCTTGTGTGGGATCATAAAACATTTGATGATGTATTTTGATGGGTACAACTGGGCTATTTAGGTAACTATTGAGTTATTATGTCTTTTTAGCTACATCATAGCTCCAAGTCTAAACTAAAGAAGCTAAATATGGGGCCCTGAGAACTGAGGCTTGTGAGTTTGAATCCCATTCATGCTGCTTGCCAGGACCGAAGAGAGCAAAACTGGGCAGGAAAGATGGCACTCTCTCCCCAGTACTACGTATGCCAGGTTCACACTATATGACGTTTTTGAGTCGTCTGTCATTATGGTCGGCAACATGGGGTCATGAAAGTGTTTTATTTGGGGGAACCATTGTGACGTGCTGGAGGTGCTGATGTAGGTCAGACAAAATAAACACATCATGCACCTGCCCGAGCTAGGGGGCAACTGGTCTGCATAGCACTGTGATAAGTTGTGCAAGATTCTTCAAAGGCAGGAGCAGTCAAAGACATGACTGTTTTAGGTGACTTGACTATTGAGTTCTACTGTGTGTTAAATAAGCAAAATCCATCCATCTATCCATCATCCTCCGAATATCTGTATCCGGGTCTTGGGGTGCAACAACACAAGTAGACCAGACCTCCCTCTCCCCAGCCACCTCAACTGGCTCCTCTTAACATGGAGGAGCAACGACGCTACTCCGAGTCTTTCCCAGATGTCCAAACTCTTCACCCAGTCTCTAAGAATGAGCCCAGACACCCTACGCAGAAAACTCATTTCAGCTGCTTGTATCCGTGATCTCAATCTTTCGGTCACTACCCAAAGCTCATGACCAGGTGAGGGTTGGAACGTAGACTAGAACGTAGATATAGAGCTTTGCCTTCTGGCCCGATCCGCCTTTCGATCTTCTACTCCCTCTTACCCTCACTCATGAACAAGACCTTGAGATACCTCGTAAGGACATCCTCCCAACCTGGAGAGAACACTCCACCTTTTTCCACCTGAGTACCATGGTCTTAGATTTGGAGGTGCTGATCCTCATCCCAGCCCCTTCGCACTCTGCTACAAACTGGTCCAATGAAAGCTGCAGGTCCTGTTTTGATGAAGTGAAATTTGGATTCCAAACTGAAATGTCTGAATGACTTCTCATTTAAAAGGAGTGAATAATTCAATATAGAGAATATCAGCAGTCAGACTATAAACTCTAAACCATAAAATGTTAGATATGTCAGAATCTTGTCACCAGCTTCTCTGAACATTAGGAAAATAAGACTCTCCAAGAGCAGAGACGACCCTGAGTGAGTGATTATAGCACAAGAAATCAGTCACATGTTACAGTATCTCTCCGAGAGTCACGTACAGTTAGTAATATAAAGTGCAGTGTTAAGCCAGTTGAAGCCTGAGGAATTTGCACACCATTAAAAAAAATTAGTCTGATGTAAGCACTGAAAATTTCGTTCTTGTCTATTATGTTAGCAAAAAAATGGCAGAAATCTGCAGTGAAAAGGCAACATCTGTGTTCGTGAGTGTGTGCATACACACATGGTCTTTGCATGTTCCAGAACTCATAAAAATATACATCTGCAGCATAAATTATAATGAGTACATGGCTAGAAATATGACTGTTATTCTTACGCTTTATTTTCTGGCCAGTTGATGCAAGCTTACAAACAACTCAGACACTGGACTCACTTTCCACAATACTGAGAAGGCAGGACATAAAAAAAACAATGTGTTTCATTCTGTTCCCATGATCTTCATGGAAAGATTATCAATTTTAAGTTGGGATTGGATTGGATTGTACACTTATTTGGCTCTAGAATGATTGCTGCAAAGCTTGTAGATCAGAGGTCTTCAAACATATCTTCCCCAGTGCCAAATTCTACTGTTTTGAGACACTTTCCATCATATCACCTTCTTCTCCACAGTAACTCAACAGGCACTCTTTGTCAGTCATTGTCTGAAAGAAATGCTTTCAGATATTTAGAAATAAAGCTTTGAGGCTGGTGCCACATTCTCTAGATCTCAATAGTTCTGAATTAAAATCTAGGGAACATGAGTGAGAGAATAATTGTATTATGAATTGTATTGAACCGTAAAATACAATTTTATAGGAAGTGATGGAATCCAGATCCTAGCCCCGTTTGAGCACGCTAAAGGTGGTGAGGGACAACTCCCTAGAAGTAGGAGGAAGAAACCTTGAGAGGATCTAAGGCTCAGTAAGAGGAACCCATCCTCCACGGACCGACTTGGATTAAAAGATATTAACAGAGAGATGAATTAAGTGTTAGAGTCTTTGGTGTAGTCCCCAGCTCAGGTCTTGCAGCATTCAGACACTAGCTGATACTGCTGGTTAGACAGAGATGGCAGGGGGAGGAGCCACCACCCCTGGGCAACAGGACCTGTGACTAGCTTTGTGGTGTGTGGTGTCACTGATGCATCGGCACCTGAAAATTTCAGAGCAGAAACAAAATGTTTCCTTTTAAAGTCGAGTAGTATCTTGTGATTGGCCAGAAAGCCCAATGAATGAGTGATGTAATAATAATAATAATAATAATAATAATAATAATAATAATAATAATACATCAATTTTATATAGCACTTTTCATACAACTCAAAGACGCTTTACACAAACAGATAAGAGAATTTAGTGAAGGTTGAAAGCTTGCTTAAACAGATAAGTTTTCAACTGTTTTTTGAAAGATTGAAGTGAGTCTGACGCACGAATGTGTAAGGGGAGAGCATTCCAGAGAGTGGGGGCGGCTATAACAAAGGCCCTGTCCCCTAAAGTACGATGTTTGGATTTGCAGATAGGAAAGAGGAGGTTAGAGTCTGATGATCGGAGACAACGAGAAGGCCAGTAAAGCTGCAAGAGGTCTGTCAGATAAGTGGGTGCTAAATTATTTAGGGATTTATATGTAATCAAAAGGATTTTGTAATAGATTCGTTGATGCACAGGAAGCCAATGAAGCTTTTGAAGGACTGGAGTGATGTGCTCTCTAGAGTGGGTGCAAGTAAGTAACCGGGCAGCCGAGTTCTGTACATATTGCAATTTTTGAAGGTGAGTAGAGGGAACACCATAAAGAAGAGAATTACAGTAGTCAAGTCTAAAAGAAATGAAGGCATGAATTAGAGTTTCAGCAGCAGAGGTGGAAAGGGTGGTGCGAAGACGGGCAATATTACGAAGGTGGAAGAAGGCTGTTTTAGTAAGTTGTCGAATGTGTGGTTGAAATGAAAGGGTGGGATCTAAAATGCAACCAAGGTTCCTGATCCAAGGGGAGGGGCTAACTTTGCAACCATCAATCAAGAGGGGAGAACTCCTGAGGAGAGGAGAGATTTGGGACCAATTACAATAATCTCAGATTTATTACAATTTAGTTTGAGAAAGTTATTAGTCATACAAGACTGTATTGCAGTGAGACAGTTTGTGAGGGTAGAAATGGTGGAAGAGGTGATGGTTTTAGTAGATAAATAAATTTGTGTGTCATTGGCATAATAGTGAAATTGAAGTCCATGTTGGTGAATGATGTGTCCAAGGGGTAACATGTAGAGGATGAAAAGGAGAGGACCTAGCACTGAGCCCTGAGGTACACCACATGTTACAGGAGTAGTGAGATGTACAGTTATTTATTGATATGTATTGAGATCTATTAGAGAGATAAGATGTAAACCAGGAAAGAGCCGAACCAGTAATACCAATATACGTCTGTAAACGGTGGAGAAGAATGGGATGATCAAAGATGTCGAAGGCTGCACTAAGATCAAGCAGAAGGAGGATGGACAGGGAACCAAAGTCTGAAGCAATCAGGAGGTCATTTATTACTTTGATAAGAGCTGTTTCTTTACTGTGGATGGCACGGAAACCAGATTGAAAGGTCTCATAGAGCTAATTCGAATGAAGATGTGATTGAATTTGCTGACACACTGATCGTTCTAGGATTTCAGAAGTCCAATCCAGCTTTTTTAAGTAAAGGTGTAATGGCAGCAATTTTCAAGGCCTCGGGTACTGTACCAGAAGTAAGTGATGAGTTGACAATATCCAGAATCAGTGGAGTGAGGCAGGGGAGACATGATTTAACTAACAACGATGGAATGGGGTCTAAGGGGCAGGTGGACAGTTTTATTTTGGAAAAATGTTTGTTTAAGTCAGCAGCAGTAATGGGAGCTAGAGAAGCAACGTAATTTAAGGGGAGACCAGTGGGGGCTGGTGTCTGAACAACGTTGGTAGTTGTTATGGAACAGAGCTGCTGGTGAATATTGTCAATATTGGATTTAAAAATCCAAATACTGGCTTAGGTAAGCAGTGATGAGTGCTAAAGCATTAGATTATTGCAGAACTTTTGCTATAGGCTGCATTCACCTAAATTGCCTAAAGATTGTGAACAAGTAGACCATTTCAGACACAGTTCAGATCTTAATTAATGTCTCCCCTACAGACATGGGGAAACCCTACTCTACTCTATCACCCCCACGCCCTTCAGCCAAGACATGCCTGGAGTCCGTTTGCTTCCTTAGAACCGGAGCTGTGATGTTGCTAACAAACACAAACTCAATATTTACCTAAATAGCCCAGATGTTTCTGTTAAAGTACACAACC
>BRDA01091110.1:0-16284 GCA_036984385.1 Crenuchus spilurus
AGTGAACAATAGTGTCAGTGAGGCTGAGGTTCAGGTTATATACATTGAACAATAGTATCAGTGAGGCTGAGGTTCAGGTTATATACAGTGAACAATAGTGTCAGTGAGGCTGAGGTTCAGGTTATATACATTGAACAATAGTATCAGTGAGGCTGAGGTTCAGGTTATATACAGTGAACAAAAGCATCAATGGGTCTGATATTCAGGTTATATCCATTATAGTGAACAAGAGTGTCAGTGGGGCTGAGGTTCAGGTTATACTGTGCCAGATAAGCTTCCTCCCTAACTGTGGCTTAGGAAATTCAAGCTCTCGCTGAAAGGAGTGATGGGGAGGGGTATGAAATATGTTCTCAAAACGAAAAAAAAAACAGACACAAAGAATGTTCTTGTTTGCTTTCTGCTATCACTGTTGACCCCTCCTTGTAGTTTATTCGAACGTGAGCGCTCAGGTCAGCGGGGCCGACAGAGCAGGAGGCTGTGTTATCAGAGTTACAGCCTGTTCCTCACATGGACAGCTGAAGGCGGCATGTTGATTGCACGGTGGGGTCACATTGAGGGCTTTCAGAACAAGATAATTACGCTTAAAGCGATAGCTTGGTGAAAAAATCTCATTTGTGCAATTTCCCTCTTACTGCAAATGCAGTCAATCAGCCGAGGCGGTTCTATTAAAACACAAAAGTACATGCATAGTACATCAGGTTTCCAGATTGCTACTACTGTTTCTAAGTCCCAGCATGCAGCAGGACTCCCGGGAAAGCTCCTTTAGCTTGTCATAAGCTTCCATTACTTATTAGCTACATTGGTGTCGTAGCTCCAGTGCAAAAGTAAAGAAGCAAAGCTCAGACAGCAGCCCTGTCTTGACTGACTAAGTACCTTTGAGCTAAGAGGGAAATTGTCTACTTTAACTAAGTAAATCAGAATCGGGGATATTCACGGAGATAAGCAGGCCTGCTGGAATGCATCTGGATGCTGCCCCTCCTTCCCCTTTTCAACCACTTGCTTGGCGAAATGAAAACAGTGAGGGACAATTTTAGCACCCCAGTAAATCGTGCCTGCGTCCTGCTGACATTTAAATCCCGGCTAAGTCTCGTCTGGCTTCTGTGTGCCGCTCTAACTCATCCTGATTTAGACGTTCTTCTATCAGTTACGTGCAGAGAAGCTCCGGTCACGTGCCAAAAGGGATTCAGAGAAATCCTCTCTAAACTCACTTCATTATAACATTCACACTTATGGGATTTCATTTTTTTAATGTGAATTGGACGATGAGCAGAGTTCCTCTTGCCAGCTTTGTCTTACGGTCGTAAAAACGGACCAACCTGGGCTGAAGATGATTCACTTACTGAAGGAAAGTTACAAATCATGCAACTCAGTTTAAAGTCACGGTTTGATTTGTTTTCGTCTCGGACGAAACATTTTAGAATAGACCTTTATTACCCATTTGGTAATCCATACGCTACTGCTGAGAGGTGCCAAAAGCATGACCGAGAACACTGTCAAAAGTTTGGGGACACGTTTCTGAACATTCTCAATGCCAGGATAGGTTCTCATAACATTAGAGATCCGTGTGCTGATATTTGGAGACTTCTGACCATTTTTAAAGACTTTGGGTAACATTATCAGAATATTTTGAGCATTGTGATTGTTTGGAATTAACTTGGTCACGTGACAGTGTGCACAGCAGTCAGTTGTATCAGAGTGTAAAACCATCATCATGGGTAAAGGATGTGATTTGATTGATGTCCAAAGGACATGATAATAGTGTAGATGTGAAGCATGGTGGAGGTAGCATCACTAGCAAAGAATTGACTTCTTGCACATTGAGTGCCTTCCATCAACATAACAGTGGAGCACAACGGAGCATTGATGCCAGAGGGGATCACCATTTCACAAGAGACGAGTTCATTCCAAACCAGGGGTGTCCATAGTATTCTGATACATGAAATTGAATTTCAAAAATGATATTTTTACTATCAAAACTATGATACAACTAAAGTACATGCAACTATTTACAACAAAAAGCAGGCGAGGTTTGTTTTGTGTCCCACAGGGGTCAATGCTGGCTCCTTCTGCATTGCGTGGTTACCATCTCGCCCCTCCCACTTAAAATATGATTTTCACATCGTTTAAACAATCATATCTCTGTTATTATTTGGTCTATCAGCATCAAACTAAAGCTAGCATACAGTGTTAAGACAACACATTTGACTGAAGCTGACAGCAATGCAGAACATGACTGTTTTTATTCTGCAATGTCTGGAACCAGACACGTAACTTGATCACAACGGTTAATGAATTTCTTCGTCTTTTGGCCCCAAAATGGTTTTAACAGATTGAGTGCTGATGAGTACTGACAAGCCTACAAGGACTACATGCATTCTTTATCTGTACAGCTGTGTGAGCAAGAGAGTATTGCTGTTTTCCTCAAGCTTCCTACACTTGTGAGTGCAATAGGGCAGGTTCTATCCTGACACTGTTTTGTTTCAGTGGCTTCAACAGATGTGCATGTTAGGAGCCCAGAGCTTTTCATCACCCGTTCATGTGAGGTGAGACGCTGCCAACCCGCATAACTGTAGGTTCCAAGTGTTAATAATGCTCCAAAAATAAAAATGTACTTCAGTTGTGCTTTCACTTTTATAGCTCCAAGAATCCTACATTCCTGCATTCCAGTCCTAGTACTGGGAACAGGGTGAATCTTCACAGGGCTGTTTTCATCCATGCTTGCTGTAATGTAAAGAGAACCATTTGTCACATTGTTGTTTGTTTCTTTGATTTAATTCGGTGGCACGCTCAGGGATGTCACATCTGTGTTACATGGGAGTGTTAATTGAAATCTGGCTCCTTTTTTGACAAACACTACTGCGAGGTTGCCATGAAACCAGAACACTGTAGTCACCTAAATATCCCAAGTGCTTCTGTAAAATCATCAAAACGTAACCCAGACTACCAGCAGCATTAGCCTCGCAGCTATGATTCCAGCTGCTGGTGTAAAACAACCTCGGTTTTCATCATCAATCTGTTCTAAAGTGTCTGATGATAACCAAAACGAAGCAAAATTTTCTATAAGAAATCATGTAAATCCAATTCATCTGTTCCAGACTCTCCAAAATATGAACAAAAATACATTTTATATAGAATAACTATAGTTTACACACAGAACACAGTGAGAAATAAACACAAAATACTAATGAAATGGATAAATGAACATTTAACATCACTCTTACAGGTTTACGCTCTGTTTTAGAGAGTGCTGGTGTGGTCCAGCCTTTGTTTTGTACACACATTCTCGACCGCTATTTGTTTTTGCACCTGTTTTCAGGCGGTAGCACTGTGGATTGTCGCTTTAGTGTGATGTCTTTTAGTTTGTTTTGTTATTATTTGGGTGCTTCTTCAGCATTTTGGGTTTTTTCCCCCAGTGAATGAGGAACACGTGGCTGAGCGATGAAGGCTTGAGTCGAATGCTTGCTTCGTTTTCGCAAAATTAGCAGCGAGTTCTGTGGGTATGCAAATGAAAACTGGGAGGCTGAACGATAACTGGGACAAAATTCCCCGAATTACCCAATTGTATGATAGTCACGGCAAACCATATACAAGGTTCCACTCTATATACAATGTAAGGTACAGTAATGTACATATGCAGAAAATGCACAATATACAGTAAACAATATACACAGTTTACACAAACTGTACAGGGACAAGTCATATATACATTGTGCAAACACACAATACACAAGCAAACATAAAATTAAAGACAGGTAATGTGATGTAAATGGTTGCACAAAGAAGCCATACATATGTATGTATGTGTGAATAGGATTTTGTTGCGTGACCCATTAACATGATAGGTTGAATTAGGCTAATGTATGCTAATATGGTGGAAAAGTGAATAATTTAACTCAAGAAAGTAAATTGTGATGTATTTTATATTCACTACACTTAAAAATGTACATATTTTAAGCCTCTTTTGATACTATATGTATATTTACAAACAAAATGAAACATTTGGCTGAACACTGAACACAGACCTCAGTTCTTAATTTATATACATTTTAAAATGAGTAACTAAACTATTTCTCCAAATAAGTGTTATAGTTAGTCAGGAATGAATGTCTGTATTTTAGTAAATTGGTTTGACATCATTAGGTTTAATAACATGAGTTTAATTGATTATTCTTTTACATTTGTAAATAAAACAAAGACAATAATATATGAATATGTGTGAAGATGCATGTTTGTTACATTATTACTAATATTTAATTAAAAACATTAAACTAAACTATGAAAATGTTTTTCATGATGTAAGTTACGTGGATGTTTTGTGTGTTTAATGTGAGTGTCATTGGCTACAGACTCTGAAACTCTTCACATTTCTTCTGCTAATTGTGAGACAGTCCTTTACACTGCAGCCGCCATAGCAAACACAAAGCTCAGCGGCTGTATTGTTAAGTGGTGAGGAAAAGCCGAATTCTGAATGAAAGGCAACAGTGTCATTAAAAATGTGACTGTTCTGATTAAATTATTCAGTCTTTTTATTTATTTATGCCATTTTTGTCTAAATAATTTAGGTTGCCAAATATCCCTAAACTCCACATAGGACGAGGAAACATGAACATTTTATAATTAATAAATATTTAATAATACATCTTTATGATATTCTGTTCACAAATTGTTTTTACAAAACAATAAATTCACCTTCTCGTTCCATGCCATGTACGTCCCTGATGTGTTGAGCATTAGCACAATATTGACTTTTGTGGTATTGACGTATCAACAAAAATAAAGCAAATGAGTAACCCAATTACAATATATTTATGTTGTGTTCATGTGGACCAGAGTTCCAGAGAGTTTTTATATGTTTTGATGAATAATTATTTATTTAATTCAGCAAATGAATTATAAATGCAGTTCAGTCTTTAAACTGCACGGTATTGATTCACACATTAAATATATTTCTAAGCATATTGTGCTGAGAATGTGCATCAATTTTGCATTTTGCCCGGCTCGAGAGTAAACGCTGTATTATTATTTGACGTGTTTTTATTCTGATCTATATGAACTGATCTCTGACTGTTCTGCTGTCTTAAAGAGGCCCCGCCGGAGTCTGCTCAGACAGTCGGCATTTCCATAGTTCACGTCTCCTGCTGCTGAAATGCAGCTCTGTTGTTGCTAATTCATTGCAGTTACGTTTCGCAATAACTCGCTCCCTCGCCTTTTCTGCGGGACTCTTTCTTTCTGAGCCTCCCTGACCACATGGATTATGCACCGATCATTATTATGAGTTCAAGTGATATGCAAAACATACCGTCGGCCCTTATATAACATTAGCCAACTCCCACTGTGGCTGAGCGGCGTCGGCTGAATATGAATTTTACAAGAAAGAAAATAGTTACATTTTAAAGACGTGAGGCTCTAAAGCTCCAGCGCTTCACAGGAAGCCTGCTCTGAAAAATGTGGGCAAATGCACATATCACCACAAATGTCATATCAGAGCATCCCTGCACAATTAGAGACTGTAGTCCATCTGCCTGTCTAGACTTTATTAGCCTGTTCTACATTGCTCAGGACCCCCAATGAGCTGGCGTGTCATTCTCAGCACTGCAGTGACACTGACGTGGTGGTGGTGTGTAAGAGCGTGTTGATTTTCCTGTCGTCATTGGTGACACTGTTGGTGCACTATTTTCACTTTGAGGTGTTTAAAACCATCAGCAGCTCTACCGTGTCCGATCCAGTAACACACACCAACACACCACCACCACATCAGTGTCACTGCAGTGCTCATAGATCATTGTAGAACAGAGTGATTAGAGTATACAGAGAAACAGGTGGACTACAGTCTGTAATGTGAACCTAGTGATTATGACTGTAGGTACATGGAGGAGGTAATAATATTCTGATATGACTGTGTGTATATATAGTTTATTACATCAATTACCAAACCATTTGTTTTAAACCAGAAATGGCTGTTCCACAGCCTTAGCTTCAGGTGAAGACCCGTGATGTATTGTTGGGCACGGTGAAGCTGACAGAATAAGGCAGAGCCATCTCATTTCCTGGAAGACTTCTAATGATTGTAAATTCTATGGGGTTTTGTGATGAGTCTTTTTATGGATTACCTTTGTAATCCTCTGAGGATTATGAATGTATGGCTCATTATGATTCATCCTCGGCTCAGAGCAGCGCTCTCCTCTGCTTTGCGTGGTGGTGAAGGTGGTGAGGATGCTGAGGACAGGTTAAAGGTCATGTAGGCTATTAATAGAGAAACAAGCTGCAGATTAAGGATGCGTGTGGCGCCGCCATAAGGGACGCCATATTGATCATTTTTCAGAGGGTCAACACCTAATCATATGCGGAACATGGCCTCCTTTTCACACACCAGATGTTGGCTCTGGTTGGCATATTTGAACAAATGTAAAGTTTGTTGAATGGGAAATTGTCCTAGTTGGACTTTTCCCACTGGTGTATAATTTGCATTGCACTGAATATAATACCCCCTTCCCAAGTCTTTCACTCCACTGGAGCACACTGGAGCCTTCAGACTTCCTCAGAGCAACCATAAGCACGATGATATTTGTCTTTGCAGTTTTGATATTGACTGTAAAATGAGCCACAGACCAATCACAGTGTTTATTGTTATATGAGTATTTTGGCAAATGCCAGTTTCTTGGCACTGTGATATATCTGTGTTGTGTTAAAGGGCTCTAAGTGAGATTTCTTAACCACTGCTCTCCTGTCTGAACTCAGCTCTATAACATCATAATATACAGAATGAGGCCTGAGCGATAAACCGAAAATTTACAGATATCGAAATTTATGACAATAAGCGACGTCATTTAGCCCATGTTGGTATTTACAGTGTCTTAAAAATGAAAAGAAAAGTCGTTTTTGATGGGTAAGTTCATGTTCCTTTAAGACGCTGCTCTCCGTGCTGTCACGTGACTACAGGGTGCTCTAACAGCGCGGGCTTTACAGAGAATAGTCTGACTGCAGAGCCACAGAAACCAGCAGTTTCACGCCAGTGGCAGCACATACGCAGTAAACATATGTAAACTGTGAATGTTAAAGCAGGTTTGAGACGGTTATGTGTTGCAATGCATATTTCCATACAAGAAGGAAGATCGTTGCCGATATATGAGCGATGTGACACATGCTGCGACAAATATCATTACCCATTTTGCTCCATAGGGTATTATAAGCCAACATCAGCCAGTAAACTTAGGAGTCATCTCAAACTACATTTTAACTGAGCAGTCCAGCATGAAGGTAAGTCAGTTAACACAACAATAACAGTCTTTTGACACAACAGTACAACATAGGTTGTACAATAAGTCACACAATATCTAACATATAATAGTTATCTACAATGCTGAACATGTCATAGCTGTATATAATTATATAAATATCAGTCTAATTATATAAATATCAGACTTATAATATATCAGACTAACTATATAAATATAAGACTGATTATATAAATATCAGACTAATTATATAAATATCAGACTAATTGTATAATTATATAAATATCAGTCTAATTATATAAATATCAGACTTATAATATATCAGACTAACTATATAAATATAAAACTAATTATATAAATATCAGACTAATTATATAAATATCAGACTTATAATATATCAGACTAACTATATAAATATCAGACTAATTATATAAATATCAGACTAAATCAGAGTAATTATATCAATATCAGACTAATTATATAAATATCAGACTAAATCAGACTAATTATATAAATATCAGACTAATTATATAAATATCAGTCTAATTATATATCAGACTAATTATATAAATATCAGACTAATTATATAAATATCAGACTAATTATATAAATATCAGACTTTGTAAACTGCACATATGACTAAGCCTCACATTACAGCTTTTAAAACAGTATATTCAACAAGGTTTATATGCCTTGTTGTCATTTGAGGCTTAATCATATTTATATAATTTAATACATCGTTAGATATTGTACATATTGTACAATTTATGTTGTACTGTTGTGTCAAAAGCTGGTTACTGTCATTACTAAGCCTTTCAGAGACCTACAATTATTTTTATGGCCCCACACTTTATAGAATTTATTTTCTCTTGTTTCAGGATACACTATTCACCGATATGGCGTAGGGTGCAGGGCTTTTTGATGTAAATTCTAAACACCACCTCAGGAGTGAGTGTGTTGGTGAGGTTAATGGTGTCTTTTCTGTCCAAGACATTTTCTTCATTTATTTATGCTTTAAAGTTAAAGTGGTAAAAAAAGGGAATTGTACCATCAATATAACTGGCTGTGAAGTATTTGTTGGCCTAACACATTCTTTATTTTTGGGGTATGTGTGTATTAGTATTATTGTCCATTTATCGTTATCGAGGTGAACTGCTCAATATATCGCAATATTGATTTTAGGCCATATCGTCCCAGCCCTATACAGAATACTACATCTGTCTGTCTGTCTGTCTATCTATCTTGGCCTGTGTTCTGAGAGACACTTATGTGTCTAACATTCTTGCTCAGTAAAGTCTGGTTTAATATGTTTATTATTGAGTATTTTGGTCTGTCAAAGTCGCTCAGCCAAAGGAAAGTAAAAGCAGGCAATTTTGTGTGTTAAGTTATTGGTACATTCTTAATGTAACACAGTGAGTTTGTATTCAGTGTGTATTCAGTGAGTTTACTGCAGCAAACGCCATCCAGCATCCACGGTATCATAAACACGACTTTTGTGGTAAGTCAACCATAACCACAAAGCAGCCATTAGTTGGCAAGAGGAATTTATGGCATCCCTGGCTTTGCTGGAACAGGAGAGAAGTTTGGTGTGCTGGATCGAGACAAAGGCTAGTGCTGGCAAACCTCTCTGTATGTAAGCTTCAGGGCATGATCAGGAGGGTGGAATTTTAGGAACCTTCCAACGGTAGGACCTACATCGACGCCAGCAGGACCTACCTGAGCGTTGTACTCCATCACGCTTAGTTTAAGCCAGACAAGCAAAGAGGTGGTAAAAAAAACACCCACTTCCTATTCTGGAGACACGAATCAACACGCACAGCATGAACTGCTCTGACTGTCTTGCAGGAGTCGGTTTGGGAAAAGTGTGCATGGTGGCTATATGAAGAGAAAGCCTTTGTCATGAATACAAATCAGCAGTGACTGGAACCTGAGCCGAGACCATTGTTAGTGGCACATAAGCCCGGCTGGAGGAAGATCAGCCTGGGGAAAATGGACTCTCGCCGCAGATGGAGCACCCACGTTTTTCCCCTCCCGCGCGCTATTTCCGAACGCATATATCGGAATTTCAGACTTCTCAATAGCACCTCGCCGGGAAAGGCTGGTTTTAGCCTTCGGGGTTAGTCATCTCGTCTCTCCGCTTCCTCCAGTAACTACTTACCACAAGGTAGTGCAAGGTGGCATGAATGTTACATGAGATGGCAGGGCAGTGGCATTGTGCTTCCAACACAGCCTGACCACGGACAGGCATTTCCTCAGTTATAATTCCACTTTTCCTGCCGACTGCCTACTCGAATGTGGCCTATTGTGTGATAGCGGTTGGCCCAAATGATGCAGATTTGATCTTATTAGCATTGTGGTAGAAATTGTGCTGTTAATGTACTTTCCTTATCAAAAGTGCACAGTAGCCATCATCGAAAATGACTTGGGCACGAACTTTTAAATGGTTGTCAGCTGCGGATACTTGCCGATAGGTTGAGGCATTTGGAGAGCATTCCGCTCTTTCAGTTTGAGGTTTTGTTTATGAGGTACATAATACTTGTCTTCTCCCTTTTTAATGCTTAATTACTTGCTTTATGGCAAGAAGTTGCGCTAAGCACTACTCCAGTTGGTGGAGATGAAAGGAGCTGTGAAACAAAGCATTGTTGTGCATTGTTCTGGGATAAGAAGCAGCTAAAGCATGCACTTGATTTGCTGTAAATCCCTCCGAAAAATCTTTGACTGGGTCTCTGGCAGCGTACAGTGCCGCAAGCTTTCGGAGGGACGCCGGATTATGAAGGCATGAGCAGCGCTTAACTCTCGGGGTCTCCTTTTCTTCCCAATATGTTCCTAGCTGGTAATATTCAGAATGGAATGACAAAAAAAGACAAACACTCATGCGGGGTCCCCTGCTGGGCCCGTGGTGGGGGCCTCTCATCCTCTTCTATAGGCGACAGCCGCCCTCCCTCTCGCTGTCCCTCACTCCCTCTTTCTCTCTCTGTCCTTTCCCCTGAGAAACATCCCCAGCAGAGGCTGGAGTCCCAGGACAATGGAGGAAGACCCTGGGGGGTGGAAGGGGTGGCGGCCGCGAGATTTGCATGCAGCTGTTTGCCGTTTCCACGGGCACAAAGGCCAATCAAAGCAGCGTTAATGGAGGATGACAAGCATTGCCCAACGCCTAGACCCCCTGTCTGGGCCAACTCTTGCCCACTCTGTTTGGCCGGGAGCAGCAGACTGAAGTTTTCTCAACCTCCCAGAGATGTAGCACACTGATACTTGATATTTTATATTCCAGCCAGAAACCAAAGCGGAATAACTTTTGGAGGAAGAGCGGAGTGGCGCTAGAATAAAATTTGTCCGAAGTCCAGTTTGCAGTGTGTCTTTGATTTGTGATGTTATAGACTTAAAGACACACAAAAGATGATATACTTGCTTCCATCACTTGTTAGCTACAGAGGCGCTAGAAAGAAACTCCTAACAGCAAATAAAGAGAACTAAACCAAACAAATGAGAAACATATTATCCTTGTTTTTATTAAGGACACTGGTCCAGTATTGCCGAAATATTGCAATATTTCAAGCACCACTGTACATGACATATACATGGACTTTAGCCTTATATCCATCCATACATCACAGTCAAATACCCCTTCACCAGGTGCAGGGCAGGGCATTACAGCCTTATGTCTCCAATGAAAAACTCAACAAACTTACTTTGGACATCAGAAATGTTGTTTTTCGGCTACATTTGGAATTCCCAATGCTAGGCTGCCGAAGAAGGCCAGCCAAGAAAAAGGTCAATGCATGCTTGTTACTGACCGCTGGCTCGGAAGATCCAGAGCGCAGTGATGTATGGGCATGCATCAGCTTTAAGATCCTGAGACTGTGACGGTGCACCCCTGCCTGCGTCTGTTGTCATTTTTCCTCCCTTTCTGTTGTTTTTTTTCTCTTTTCCAATGCATTCATCTGAGCTCCGGTGCCACATCCAATTTCAAGGGTGTTGATAGAAAACAAAATTTGTATTATTGTGGGAGTTCTTACCCGCAAATTATGGTCCGTGGACCGAAAGAGAGGGAGAGAGAGAAAGAGGGGGGAGGCGGCCAGAATGTGCTTCATTGTGTGACTGTATTGGCTGCTGACCGCGTGCCTGGGCTCAATAGGCAGCTTAGAGAGCGGGGGCCGGAGGAGTCATAAGAAGGCTTCGTTTTCCCAGCCACTGACCAGAATACCTGATAAGGCTCTATGTCAACAAGGCCAGGAGACGGGGGATCACAGACAATTACGTCACAGAGAGGGTAGTTGCCATAGCAAATTGGATTGTGCATTCCACGTAATATATTATTTACTGCCTAGGCTACCCCCTTAACATGATTTCATTTAAGACAGAGGGAAATAAATAGAGATAGCAGCGCTGGCTGGCTCACTTGCAAGCGCTGGCGTTTCTTCCTTTTCCTCTTCATCATCAATTTTGACTACTGGCAATATGCTGGCGGAGACTTGGCTGAGCTTGTAAAACTATGCAGGTGCTCAGAATTAAAATGGCCAGAATGCAGCTCAGACAGTTCCACAGAAGGAATGTATAAAAAGTTCATTTGCAACAACCAATATCTCCATTTTTGATCATTTTTCAGTGTCTGACATCATTTGAAAAGGCCTGTCGCTCTTTACATGTTGAGCAAATGATATTATTAAAATGAATGAACCTAAAGAAATGGCCCGAAATAACTTAGAAACATTCCATTGACTTCCATTAAAAGCAAAGTAAGTGTTTCCTTCTCCTGTAAAGTTTTCATTTTGAAAGATGTTGGGTTTTGCAAATGACACACAAGCCTATAGGCCTGAAAGATTCATTGTTTTTATATTGCAATTGCAATTTAAGAGAGTGTAAATGGATGAAATGTTATGTTGGGAAAATAGATAAGTTGGACCAATCTTGGCCAAACAAACCTCTATGTGACGTGTCGCCACAACATATTATCAGTGAGGAGTCAGAGGTCAAGCCTCAAACCAAAAAAGCAAGCCTGAACCTTAATTTTAGAAAATAATCTCAATTAACTTTTGGTTAAATGAGATATTTAGCTCATTTAGATATTTTTCCCAAATCATTCAGGCCTAGAAGTACACGAGAAGAGCTGCACTCGTGCTAACTAACTGGGGTCCGTAGGAGTTCTTTCTTTGGCTATTTTTAAAGGTGCACTCAGTGCTTTTGCACAGCAGAAGTGGTGACCGTGCCACTTGATTTGTTATAAAGCTGAAAGCAGAAGCTGCCCCCCTCTGATTCACAGATGGAGCTCTAGATGTAAGAATCGATACCTAAAGAAACCTAAAGAAACATGTTTTGAAGCTCAAGCTGTTTTGTGTTCCCTGTATGGGAGCTTGGCCTCAGGACCGTCGTATTTTGGCAGGTGTGATTGAGTAAGAAAGTTGGCACGAGCGTCCAAAGCACCTGTGAAAAGAAAGAATGAGCATGGCGTTAGTTGACGTGATTGAAGCTGCTTCAGAAATCTCAGTGTGGCGTTGAGATTTAGTGAGATAAGAGTGTTCAGAAAGAGCAGAACCGTTGCGCAGTCGGCTGCTTGTGGATTACGTTAACCTGCAGGGCTCGCTTGATAAACTGACCGCCTGATTCTGAATGGCATTGTAATTAGTTGTCAGAGATAGGTTCCCAGGTTAGTCAAGATACTCCCCTGTCCCTGTTATTGATTTAACTTTTGTTTCTTGCCTTTGGGCCCCGGAGACATGCATCTTGCACGGGGGGAGGCTCGTACTCCAGCACCAGGCTTCATCAATTCCTGGGCCTTCTGTTGACAGCTGTTTGCGATCAGACCACATGCGTTTGATGGATGCGGGTAGCCTTTCTGCTGAAGGAGTTTGGAGACGGTGGGGGAGCCACAGTGACGGGTGGTCCCGCACAAAGGCAATATGTGCGGCTTGTTTTTATCTCTTCGGAGTTTTGAAAAGCCACGAAACGCATGGTCCCTCTCTCTGCACAGCGTTAAAGAGTGATAAACCTGTCACGCTCCGCCATGAGGAACGAGCATCCAGCTATTCATCAGTCTTTGTGGTGAAGCGAGGGCGGGGCCTGGGTTAGCTCCGGCTCTTTTCTCGACAGCTCTTTATTGCAGTTATGGATAGCTGTAGTCAGCGGGAGCAGCGACCAAAACGGTAGACCATTTTCTTAGTTTACTTCTGTGACATAAGCACTGGACAAAGGTTTGTGGTAAATGTGTACTTTTGAGAAATTCGCTTGGTGCTGTTGTGAAATCCATTACAAACGTTGGCTTCACTCGGAGCTCATTGAAATAAGCAGAGAAGGTTGAAAGAGACTAAACTTTCAAGTCATGCAAGACGAGATATCAGAGCTTATTTTTGAGTCTTTTCTCCCATGTGTCTCTTCTATTGTAAGTGTTTACACAGCAAGCAAAAAGCAAAAAGTGCAAACTAGTGTTTACACAAGTCCTGTCTCTGGCTTGTCTCAGTCTCATGGTGAAACTGTTGTGGAGATCAGTGTGTCTGTCTAAAGTAACATTAATTAGAATTTTTTTTCTATTGTTACTTTATTGTTCCAGCAATCCCCGTCATGTGGCGTCTGTGATGTTCCGGGCCGTGATTATTCCATGTACTTTTTTACAAAATGACATTTTTTTCCATTGTTTTGATGAAATAAAAAATCTGGTCTCATTCATTACTTGGATTTGATGTGTCCTGGTCTCGATCGCAGTCGATTGCTGGTCTCGATTGCTAGATTGCAGTGTTGTAAACTTTCAGCCATTAGACTCTTCCACATCAATTCTAACAGGTAGCATAACAGTGGCACTTTCTAGCTCTTTTAGATATAAAAATTGCAAAATTATCACTTTTTAATTTCTGTATAATAATATGCATGATATTAGGGCTGCCACACGATTATTTTTATAGTCGACTAATCGTCGATTATTTTTACGATTAGTCAACTAATCGGATCATACGTTAATTGAATATAAAACATACAGCTTATCGCACTAGAATGCAGCTGCTATTATATAACCATCATTAGATTTCAGCTATATGTTAACTAAAAATAAAACAATTAAGATCATAGTTCATTAAACCTTTAATGAAATATGCAGCTTGTGCAACAAACAATTGTGACCCCGCCAGGGAAAACCAGGCCAAAGTCTTTTTTTTTTTTCTTCAAAATTTGTTTTTTTCAAAACAACTTTTTTGTGAATTTATATTTTGTTTTTGATCAAAATATGTACTACAATAGATATCTGAGACTGTTATCTTTCATTTACAGCAATAATACTGAGTGGCTAAGTTTTGTCGCTAATGTTAGCATTGCTAGTCAAACACATGACTGTTATAACGTTACAGAAAACACATGAATGTGTGCTAAGGCTAATGAATCTAATCGTCATCGCTAATGTTCACTTTTACAGCTATCAATATGAGTAAGCAGCAAGTTAACTCTCTGTTTACGCTAATTTTAGCAGCTAACTAGCAGTTTAGCTTACCGAGATGACGGTCCCTCTTCATCATTGTCACAATCAGCCACAACAGGCTTCATTTTCAGGTGCTCGTGCATCGCAGTTGTGCTGCCGTGGAAGGAAAGTTCTGACTTGCAGATGTTGCATTGCACACGTTTCTCTTTCATTTTCTTAAAATGATCCCACTCTTTTGAGCTCCGTTGCCGGCTAGCCATGATACCTACCCCGGTTACCACTACTGCGCATGTGCGTCAAGGACAGACAGGCAGACGCAGCAGTTTGGAGAGAAAAAGAAAGTAAAAAAACAAACAAACGACGCATCGACTACTAAATTAGTCGTGGACTATTTTAATAGTCGACATAATCATGACTAGTCGACTAATCATGGCAGCCCTACATGATATTGCCAGGTTCAGAACAGCCTTAATGTAAATGAAACGTAATGTGAACTCTGTGTATAACCAAACAAAAGTGCTAACGTTGGACTCCTGAGGGTTAACGCTCCTCCATCCCACACAGATGTCAGCCTGTCTGCAGTGCTACTTTGTCTGGGCTGGTATGTCTAAGGCTGAGCTTTGCTATGACCTCTGCCAGTTGAGTGTTCAGCGTCAACAGTCCTAAGCCTGCAGAAAGTGGTTGTGTTACAGCACATTGAGTTCTGCTTTCAGAAACCAGCGTGCCCGTCAATTCTAACAAAGTGGAATTCATACATTTCATGCCTTTTAGGTGCTCATGAGGCGTTCACTTGTGTAACGGACGAATCACGCAAAATACATCCCCAGTGCTCACACATATATTCAGAGGCTTTTAAAGGACTACATGAAAATGGAGATGACAGATCTGAACAATCCAATGTACACGTATTGCCCATCATCGCCGACATAGAGGATCAGCTGCAGATGTTTGTTTCTGTAGGTGTTTACTGGAGCTTCAGGTCTAATGACAAAAATAACACAAGTACAGGGAAACTAGAGCAGTAATAGAAGTCAGCTTCATGCTGAGTTTTATACGTAACAGCTTGAACTAAAGGATAAGAAAGAAGTTCTACTTTATATTGATCCCTATAGGGGAATTCCTCTCTGCAGAGAACCCATCTGGAGTGAACACACACACTGGTGCACCTCCAAAAATGAGAATATGGTGAGAATTAGTGTTTATAACTCAATAAATATACATTTATATAATCTTTCACTAAAGTGAGTACACCCTCACGTTTCTGCACAGTGTCCAGCATGTGTGGCAGTGCCTTCTCAAGTAACACAGAACGTTAAACTAACGTTCTGGTATCGTTCTTGCATGGTTCTGTTAAATGACAACGTTCCTGGAATGTTCTTTGAAGGTTTTGACTAAAGTTTGAACAAACCTAGATATAATGTTCCAACCTAACGTTAGCCTAACGATGAACAAATCCTCCCTGTTTGCCACCTGACCGGGTGTATAATAATAATAATAACATTAAGGGAATGTTCAAACAACGTTCTAGCCTAATGTTCACACCTAACGTTCTGATAACCAAGCAGGAACTCCACACCATAACATTCTGTAAACGTTAGAAGGTAATATTACCATGACCTAAATGGAACGTTCTCGCAATGTTCTTGCAAT
>BRDA01091112.1:0-14865 GCA_036984385.1 Crenuchus spilurus
CTTCTTCTGGAAATACATTAAAGCATCAGCGAGCATCCTCCACTGAAAAGCTTCAGTCTGAGTCTGTGCATGATCTCTCAGTCTGAGGTGGGATGTAAGGTGGAGCTGGACCAGTTGTGCCCAGTATAGGCTGAATGTGAGTGTGTCCTGAGCTGTAATACGTTTAAACACACATTCACTGCAGTGATCCTGTTCCACATCTAACAAAACCCAATATCTCCATTTTTAATGTTTTTCACTTTCTTTCATCGTCTGAGAATGCCAGCCTCACTTTATATTATGTGAAGTGTTCATCATGAACGGACCAATAGAAATGCTCCAAAAGGAATTAAATGTAAATCTTTTCACAGCGACTTTCTCCTGTAAAGTCGTGATTTTGGAGATTCGGTTCTGACAGCAGTGATATGGGCTGTCAGTATGGGCTGGTTTCCCAGATTGTTAGTTCAGGACAAACTATATAATATACTATATAACTATAATTATACCAGTTTGATTGTGCGATTGTGATTAAACCTTTAACATAAACTTTTATTAGTTTCAGTTTTTCCTGTAAAGTTACATTTTTATTAAGACAATAATCCTAATCAGTCTTAATCCTAGATACAGTCTTAAGTGTTTAATCCTTAGTCACACTAACAGCAGTAAAAAGCAGCTGTTTTCATAATGTTAATTTATTTTTTATAGGTCACTGAAACAGTAGCCATGCTTTACCTTCATCTGTTATTAGCACATTTAGGTTTTGTGACTGAACTATTCTCTTAAACACAGACACATATCAGCCTTATATGTACATATAGGACACATGTGGCTGATACAAGCCTCTCGGGTCCTTTACAGTTTATTACAATTAACATCACATTGACACTGACAGTCTGATTGTATTTTCTCTGTAGGTGGTAATCACACTTTCATTCTTCATCTCTGTTGCTTCTCTCATTATATGCACACACACACACACACACACACACACACACACACACACACACACACACACACACACACACACACACAGAGATCACAAGCCCTGGCCGTTTGAGTACAGATTGTTCTGGTTTAACCCCGACGCTCTGAACATGTTAGATTAGGAGGGAATACAGAGTTCACTTCCAACAGACCATGAATAGCATAAAACACAGGCTTACATTTAATCTCTGCCCATTGGGCTTAAGCTCCAACCTGAACCGGTCTAGTAACTGTAATACAGTGTAAGTTAATCATCATACAAGTGGCAGTACATGGAATGAAAGAGCTCTTTATACAACATCCAGATCACTTAAAAGGTGCTTTATTAGTGCATTAGTGAGACCTCAGAGGCAGCTGATAATGAGTGGATTCTTTAATTATTTTACCTTCTTCAGGCTAAAGGCCAGAAAACAGCACCAGACACTAATATCTGCAGTTCCCAGATGAAATTGCTTTAAAAAATGTTGCTCATGAGACTTAATAGAGACTAGTAGGAGAAATAGCGGGAGACAACAATGAGTCACGCCCATCAAAGAAACCCGATGATAATAGTGATGCACAGCAGTTGAAATCCCTGTTTTTAGGAAGCATTCGTGTTATCGTTTTGGTGAGCACAGTGTGAGACCTTATTGAGAATATCTGAGCATTAGGAGAGCTGAGCTGGAGTCTTCTCTTGAAGTCCTTGATTTTTAGGAGAAACTACTGAGATGTTCAGGAGATCTTTCCTCTAAAGTCCTGCTTAAATGTTCCATGCACACCAACATGGCATGTTTATCTCTGCTCGTCTACTCACTTACACTAAAGAATATATTAGATTGTACAGAGTCATACTGGAATATTATGACCACCGCGCTTTCTTTGCAGGCTCAGCCATAAATGTTCATTCAGTGGTGATACCCGACATGTTCCTCATGGCTTCTGTGTTCATTGTAGAGGTTAACGGGTCCACTGTGGTGTGTTTGCTGTGTATCACTGAAGTCATCATTCTCTCCACTTTTATACTGTTGGGAGGCACTCAATGTCAGAGAGGTCCATTCTCAGTACATCTTCACTAAGGCTGCTCTAGAATATCTTAATTATTCTGTACCACACGCACCAGTCATCATTCCCTTCTGGCATCTACATGTGGCTCTAGAACATCCCACTGAGCAGTTTCCAAGATGCTACCACCCTTCACATGGTACCCTATTATCTGCCCTTTTGTACATCAGTCACATCACGTCCTTTGCCCTCACTGACAGTTTTACACTCTTCTACAACTAACTGGTGTGCCCACTTATTTATACATGCAGTGAACCTTACAGTCAATCTAAACCAGGGGTGCTCATAATATTCTGATATGACTGTGTACATTATAACACTTTTATGAAATAGTCAGTGGGTCATTGTGGTGCATATTTGGCACTCAAATACGTTGAAAATGGAACAAAACAGATAATAAAAATGAAAGGATTTGTGCTTTATTTACATTCATATTGGGTACGCTCCTGTGAAACACATTTAACAACATATTAGCATTAATCAGAGTATTTAATCTGCTGCAGGATTGCCTAACCTTTGATCTGAAGGTGCACATTCAGACAGATGAGAAATGACCGAAGGGTCAGTTTCATCATTCTTACTAATGGCTCTGGTGAATTCCTCTTGATTTAGATGCAGTCTTTGTGGTATAGCTTTAGGCACGATGATTAAACCTAGCCATAGTCTCACCAACCCAAGGGAGTCGCTGGCAACATGTTTATGATTTAGAGCAATGCCTACCTTAGAGTCGAGAGGGCTGAGAAGTGTCAGTGATACGACTGAGCCTTTGAAACCTTAACATTAGCCCACATGTTTCTGGTTTTGACTGGGCAAGTGCTGGGAACCTCTCGTGGTCATTATGCTGCTCATTCGCTACCTTAATCATCTCTCACAGTATCTGCCCTTTGTCCCCACCCCAACAACACATCGCCTCCAGCCACCGGCCGCCATGTTGGGTCCAACCCCGCCTCCGTAGTTGGCTTTGAACCAGGACGTAATGATGAGACATCTGTTTCGATAGACATTAAACATCGCTTCTCTTTTTCGGCCCTTTCTATCCTTGCTTCCTGGAAGACGGGATGATAATGGATGGAAGAGAGGTGCCTGTTTTCCTATGAGAGTGAACTTGACGCCAGCCCTTTCTCTTCCGGGACGAGGCCTAATCAATCATAACCTATAACAAATTCATCAGCTTGAATCAATTTTGGGCTGTTAAGATCAAAAAGGGGCAGTTTGTGGGAGGCTTTCTCCCCCCCTTACCCTAATTTATATAATGTGGTGCAAATTTTACCCCCCCCCCCCACACACACACACACACACCACCACCACACAGCACTTTTTAAAATTCATTTTTAGTGTTGCCAGCATTGACACTGGTAATTGATATTTCTCATTTAAAAAAGGGCTTTAGGGAAAGTCGTCTGGATTATCATAATCTGCTCCACGCCAATTAAACCACCCAGCTAGCTCTTAGATCTACATTCACGTTTCATTCGTTTTCAATCACTAGCATACAATAAATCATTCATATTTCAACTAAGATGTAAGTTTGAAAGCCCAAGCAAAAGCAGGATAAAAACCATCACAGTAATGAGTCATATGTTCTCTGTGCACATATTTAAACACTTCAGTGCTGGGGCTGCATGTCCGGAGTAGTGTATCTGTTTTGTAAATATTAATCCCGGCTCAATTGCCAATGACATCTCAAAGAAACTCTTGCATTCATCAGTGTTAAAGGCCCTGGGACAAACACTGGCCCATCAAAGGCCTTCACCCCGTCCAACAATTATCGCTAATAGTTACTGCAGGCCAAAGTCGACCCCCTCCCGAGTATTTCACTGCTTCTCTCTCTTTCTACCCTTCCACCCCTCCTCCTCTTCCCTCTTGCGCTTGGGGTGGCTTGTATCAGGGGGTTTAGCACAGGAAGTTGGGAAGCTTTGAAGATCACAAATCAGGTACCAAGTGGCACTTATTGAGGTGAGCAGTGGTCAATTTGCTGTTTCATATTCATTTGAGGAAGTAAATGGGACAACTTAACAGCAGCATCGCTCTGGTCACTGGCTTATGTTAGGATAGACTCTCTACATGAACATACACAAGACTCTGAAAAATGCATAAATATGTTAAACATAATGCCCAAAATAAAAAGGTGAAAAGTACCCAAAGGACGTGGCTCATTCATTTTTACTAATTACTACACAAAATAATAATAATAATAATAATAATAATAATAATAATAATAATAATAATAATAATAATAATGTTGTACTTTTTGTTTGTAGAGATTCTTTAAGACTTACAGACCAACACAGGTGTCACTTCTGCTGTTTAATCTGCGCTGCTCCTTTAAGACTGCTATTCTGACTGTTAGTGTTGAATTCACTGAACATGATCTAATAAAGTTTTATTATTCCCATTTTTATAGAACAATAGTCATCTCTCACTGATCTGTAACGAGCTCTGAATGAGCCCATAAAGTCACTGAAACACCACAATACTGTACTCAAAACTAATGCACACACATTTCTCAAATATCTGCTGTAATTGTCCACTATTAAAACAAACTGCATAAATACTGTATTTATTCTTAAAATGCCTTCTGCTCAAGTCCTGAACTGTGTTCCTCATCACTACTCAGTACTGTCCGGTGCTACAGTGCGTGTGTGTGTGTGCGTGTGTGTGTGTGTGTGTGTGTATTATGCTGGCTGTGTTTTCTGTACTGTGTTGTATATGTCGTCTGTCTCTTAGTTGTATCATGTTCCATCATATCAAAATATTACATCCACCCCTGGTTTGCAGTGAACTCAGTCTGGGACATTACAGATTACAGGGTTTACTGCCACAGGGTTCTCATACATTAAGTGCCTCCAAACATCATAACAGTGGTGTCTTACAGGCCAGTGATGCCAGAGTGGACTGACAACTCCAGCGAGTGTTACTGAGCAGCCGACATGTCACAGTGAACCAGTTTGGTCATAATGTTCTGATATGAATATTGTGTTGTACTATTGAAGGCTCTGGAGGTACATTGTGTTGTTTCACTTGGCTGAAATGACAATGAATGACAACTGGACTTGATGTGATGGTGTATCCAGTGAGTCTATTTTCAGATGTGAAACATCACTTCTCTTTTTGTCTGTGCTCATGTGGACGGAACAGGGGTGTCTGTTTTCCTGAGAAAGTGAATTTAGTGCCAGGATTTGAACACTACAGTGGTTTTGAAATGTTATACGACTTTTGCTGTTTTGAGTTTGGTGGATTTCACTTTGGCTTAAATCCCAAATACATGATTGACTGTATTAGGATGATTTTGCAGTTTGCAGAAATGGAAACCCCAAAAATCAGTTGTTTTGCGTTCAGCGTGGTTTTATTCAGCCGTGTGCAGTAACAGAAACCCATAGAAGCCAAACACGAGTGCTGCTGTATTCAGTGTGGTTTGCTTTAGTGTTGGTAAAAAGCTGGCATTAGCAGTGTTGGGCAGTGCAGGTTTGTAGTGTGGAGTCACGCACAGCTCGGCTGTGAATGGGCAGTGCAGTGGTGTCTGGTTCCGAGCTGCCTCCGCTGAGGTGAGCAGAGGTGTCAGTTTAAAAGAAATTGACGGGACCACATCCCTCTCGCTCTCTTTCTTTTGCTCTTTCTCCGCTCCAGGCTCTCTCGGCCTGCACGGGATCCCATTTCCCCCAGCCAGTCGCTCCGCCAGACGCTCAAATCAGTCACAGATTGGCATGAAGAAGAGCAGAGAGAAGGAGAGAGAGAGAGAGAAGGAGAGAGAGAGAGAGAGAAGGAGAGAGAAGGAGAGAGAGAGAGAGAGAGAGAGAAGGAGAAAGGGCTGGACAGAAAAAAGTGAGGAGATCTTAATGAATAGCATTTGGCCGTCCACACCTTGCTTGTCTAAACCCCCCTTTGCCGGTCGGCCTCTTTAGCTTTGATCACTGCTTCAATTTGTAAATGTTACCAATGACCTTTATCCCTTTTTATTTCCCTCCTTCTCTCCGTCCCTCTTTTCTGCTGCCCCCGTTTGCCCAAACTCTGCCCCCGAGCCATCGAGTCAGTTTCAAAGTGTTGATCCCCATCTGAAGTCTGCTGCTGTTATTAAGTAGAGGAGTCAGCGTACGTCCCTGCTCATGTCATTTATAATCTGTGATTGGCCTGCTGTGGGAATACCATCGTGCTGGGTTTCATTCACTGCACTGCAAAAACTGCATCTTATTCAGGCTTTACATGCCAGCTTTTCAAGAACTTTTTCAAGGGCATTATTTTTGTCTTTGAATGTGGGTTTATACCAGAGAACCCAAGAACGTGGATGTAATATGAGAATAATTACAGCTAAAGCAGCTCAGTGACTCTGTCCATCAGCTGCCTGCTCATTTAGCCTTTGTTATATTCTGCTCTTGGGATACAATGCAGCTTTGGGAAAGGGCATGAAGGCCTTTTCTTGCACCAGTTTCTTTCACAGGGCTGAAGGCAGCATCTTCTTCAGGTTCGCAAGTTTTCCTGAACTTCAGGGTAAAATGTGCCAGAATCAGAATATTATGTCCACCTACCTTATAGTGGGATTAAGCACTCTTGGCTTGTAGTGTTTGCTCGATAGTGACCCCGGCACTTTCGTCATTCCTCCTGTGTTCACTATAGAGCTTAACTGGTCCACTGCGATGTGGACTCCGTGGAGCTGTTGTTCCCTTCAGGCATCAGAGCGTCCGTGGGTGTGCTGTCTGGTGTTCTTGCTTATTTAGACCAGAGCTCGTCATAATATTCTGATATGATTGTGTATTTTCTGCTTTCAGGAAAAAAGCTGATTTGGGAACTTCAGAAGATGAGCTGGTTTTATCTGTCATCTGTGTGTGTGGTGGTCAAGGCCTGCTTATGGATATGAGTGTAATTTGGGCTGCTGGAGAACACTGGCCATGTTCAGGATCTTCTCCGTGTTGCAGCGGCACAAAAGGCCGATAACAGGAATATTACCGTCATCCCTCGGCACTTCCAATAGAGAAATTCCTGAGTAATTGTCTGAGTGAGCTGCGGTGATTTTGACTTGATTACACCTTCCTGCTTATCCCCATTTAGATATTCCTTCATGAATTTAGTTATTTCCAAGTGCTGACACATCTTGTAGATGTTGTCAGTGTGGTATTAGAGTTTAGCTCATGTTCTTCCTGATTTTTCTCTTTTCAGTATTTGTTCTAGCTTGTCTGAGTTTTAGAAGATTTGGCTGTTAAAGTCTTACAGCTTTAGAAGTCTGTCTGTTTATGCTTCTTAGCTCATTGGAATCCATCCTTTCACATCTACTGAACAGCAGCAGGTTATGATTATTCTTCTGAAAGAAAAGAGACATAATTGCAGTGTGAAGTTCAGCCTGATTGGTGTATTAACTTGCATAGCGGCTTGACTGCAGCCTGTACGTCGGGTTGTGGGTTATGTGAGTCTATCATCACTGAGTGCTGAAAGAGGACCAGAGACGGGTTTGTAACAGCTTTATCTCCATCTGACCTCTGACCTCTGCCATATTCCAGCCTTCTGAGCAGCTCCCATATTTCAGCACTGGAACTGCATGAGAACTCTCTTCTCAGTCACTGGGAAAGAATGCAGCGCTTCACCAGCTTTACAGTGCGCACACAAATAAACAAGCTTTTACTGGTTAACACTTAGACTGAGGAGAACATTTCTGAATGGTTTCAGACTTTGTATTTTATTGCAATTAGATATAAAAGTTACACATTTAAAAAGCTCCACATATAACACACACAAGCATTTAAAGACTGTCCAGAAGAGTTTCAGCCTCTTAAGATTGTTTTACACATTCTGCTGCTGATATCTTACATTGTTTGTACAAATAAAACTGACTTAAATAAGCCTTTCCCTTCATACACCTCACATGTGTGACAATGTCATAAATAAAACTAAAGCAGGGACTCATTTAAAGGGTTCATCCCAATATCATGTTCCCCAATTTTTAAAAGTCAGGGGCAGACAATTATTTAGACATTTTGAAAATAAAATATTGATAATTCAAATATTGCAATAAATAAAAATATAATATATATAAAATATAATATATATTATATTATTAGATTTTTTTGCTATTAATATAAAATATGACTGTCAGTCATTTTAGTAGTAAAATATTTTAAGGAGTATTAAAATAATTAATGTATAGAATAAAAAAATATTTTGCTCTATTAAAGACAGTAAATGCTGCATGCAAATGAGAAAATAAGACACATGTAGATAAAATGTCATTTTTATTTCTTAAAAGTAAAAATATCTGTCAAAAGTAAACACATTTACTTAAGATGGTATTTTGTGGCTCTGAGATTTTTTAGCATTACTGTGAGTAGGTAAGTGTGTGTGTGTGTGTGTGTGTGTGCGTGTGTGTGTGCGTGTGTGTGTGCATGCGTGTGTGCATGCGTGTGTGTGTGTGTGTGTGTGTGTGTGTGTGTGGTTTTCTGTGGTTGTTTTGAACAAAGTTTTGCTCATTTAAGGACATTATAACTGCTCATGTTTTATTTTACATTTTTAAAATACATTTAATGCCACAACTAATGTACACAATCGTACTGATTTACGTTCAGTGCTGATGTTAACATTACCCTGTGACAGACTTCTGTCATATTCTCTGGTCTCACTGTTTTCTCGGTCTGTCTCTTTAGTGAAACTCTGCACTACATCAGGTCTTCAGGCTGCACACAACAGAAGAACATGTTGTGACAGTAATAATCTAAAGCACAGTGAGCTGTATGTACTTCTGTGGATTAGATGATCATTTTTAGTATTTGAGTTGATCACATTTTTATGGTTATCTGAACCTCGGACTGCTTGGCCGTACATGTGGCTCATAGTCTTTACACTCTTCTTCTCTAATGTTTCTGCCAAATAAGTATCACATTTGTGCACAAAGTTCTGTACATATCCAGTGTTTACCCACAGAAAAGGGATTAAATAACAGACTTTAACTACAGGATTAAATGAGCTACAGACTAGGACACATGTTCTAAGCATCGAACACCCACAACAATCCACACAAATGCCCGTCTCCTATAACTTTAAACTCCGATCTTATCAAATGTTGTTATACGTCTGAAGCTAACAGCCTATCAAAAATATGTGCAGTCTCTAAACATTATGGGATTGTCTTTATTGATCCTGGCCATTAATCGCTCAATAATATAATTCTGATGAGCCCCGAGAACCACAAGCTTCTCAGAGAGACTCTGGCCTGATTTCAAATGTTTGTAGTATTTACAAATGAGCCCTTCAATCTCAGATACTTAACAGTGGTAAGGTCAGGATTAGGGCTGGGAGCAGATTTATGGTTAGGTTTAGGATGATTAGACATGTTGACTCTAATAGACAAAAAGTTGACTGACTGACATTAAATGCAAATTAAGTGTCTATAAAATATCAAAAACAGCCAAATAAATAAAATATATATTTTTTAAACTAATGAAGACATTGTGTGAGTGGTTTCAGCACAAAATAAGGTTTCAAATGTACAAAACATCAGCTTTAGTGGGTTAATAATTTAAGATTTTTTGGCTTTTATTGATACTGTTTTCACATTAATTGTTTCTAAGATGAAAAAAATAGCACACACACACACACACACACACACACACACACTTTAAGTGTATTCAGGGACATTCCTGTGTTTCTGTGTCTGCAATATTGATCATGTCTCACAGTGAGGATGGCGGTTTGAAAGCTTTTACAGCGTCGGAAGCTAAAAACACCTCGTGGGCTCCTTAAGGTGAAATGCAGCACGACGCTTCAGCAACGAGAATTTCCCATCTCAGAGGCCCCCTGAGCCGCACGGGCAATGCTACATCAACCGCTCAATTAAAGGAGCACATCCAATATTTATCTCGTACACTGCCAAAGTCCTGGCTCAAATTACCAGACAAGAGATTTGACAAGCCGCGTCCTGCTGCTGCCATTGCTGAGAATTGGCCGAAAACACACTTTTTTGTCCGGTAGATGTTATGAATAGTGCATCTGTCTGTGTTTTGTTTTTGCTGCAAAGATAGAGTGGGCACCCATAAGAGTCACATGACATGACACAGCTGATGCTTTGGAGTATTGGAGCATCTTTAGTATTCACTTTCTCTCTCACAGCTTGTTTTACTCATCATATCTTCACTCGCTTGGCCTGAAATTCCACCTTTGTCCAATAAATGTTGTAGAGAGAGGAGGAGGAGTAATTAGTTCCTTTAATGAGCAATAATTCATAGCTCACTCTGCACCCTGTCAGACGTGGAGATGGACCTGGCTGCTATTCCGCCCCAGGCACTGAAGGCAGTCTCATTAAAAGTGCATTAAGCGTGCAGACACACACACACACACACACACACTCACCACACACTTGACTCCTGTGAATATGGTGCTGCTTAGTATTTAATGCTTACTCTCAGTGATACTAATAAAAACTGTCCCAAAGATGAGAGAAGAACTTGTAATAAATATATTAAGTAAGTGTGAGCGTGTGTGTGTGAGTGTGTGTGTGCTTTTATAGCCCCTGTTCTGTCCCTCCTCTACATACCTGTGGGAGAGAGGTGTCAGACTGAATGGAAAATGGTATTTTGCTCTGATGACAGAATAACAGATTTTATATATTTCATCACTGGGTCTATGAGATTTGGTCTCACCTGTCTTAACTGAAGCATTATGGGTAATTCACAGGAATTGAAATAGTGACCACTCACAGATAAAACACATAAAGTTGATGTCAAGTTCTAGGATAATTTAGACAATAAGTGAAAAGTTAATATGACTGAATAGCCAGTGACACTTTTCTGCCAGAGCCAAATTATTATTGGCAAGATACCTGAGCATCTCTGAAACGACAAGACTTGTGGGGTGCACCTGATCAGCAATGACCTCCAAATTCCTCAAATCTAAATTTGATTGTGCGTCTGAGGGAAGTGGTTGTAGTTGTGGTTGCTCCACCTCACAGTTTGCAGGACTTTAAATTGAAATCAGGGAGGAAGCAGTATATTCTGTCTAAAACTGAGTGGTTGGTTCAGTGCTTGCTGACGACGTCACATGTCTTTATGTACCTACATCACATGCATGGCCTCTGAAACACCTTCTACTGGTTAGCTGAGCAACTGCAGCCTTGCTAATGGAGCTGATATAAACAGAATCACAAACGCTACTGCTGAGCACAGTGGCTAACACGGCTAACGCTCCACTTGGTCAGAATCTGTATTGCTCATCGTATATGTTTTCTTTACAAACTAACAATGGGGCAGCCATGGGCTAGTGGTAAGGATCTGGTCTTGTGACCAGAAGTTCGCTGGTTCGATCCCCAGACAGGACATGACTGAAGTGCCCTTGAGCAAGGCACCTAACCCCCTAACTGCTCCCCGGGCGCCGGTGGATAAGGGCTGCCCACCGCTTTAGGCACAAATTCTCACAGCCTAGTGTGTTGACTAGTGTGTGTGTGTGTGTTTCACTGCATGAATGGGTTACATGTGGAGGTCAAATTCCGTTGTGTGAAAAATCACATTGGCTAAATTGGTTGATCTTAATCTTAACAGTGAGGATACCAGTTTGAAATAACTTGAATAGTTAGCTTTATAATATAATCTCAGCATGTTAGCTAACGAGCACTGTGGATATCTTACACTATCACTACTATGGACTTTATCACCCCTGAGGTTCCTTCATTACAGTGTAGTACAGTAAATTAGCCAGTTAGCATGCTAACACTGTTTTTGTGTGGTTATGGTCGTATTTATTAAAGTATAAATACTATTCTCAGATGCTATCTCCAAAGTCGTTTTGTACACACAACCTGTACAGGTGGGCAGCCCTATCCACAGTGCCCGGGCAGCAGTTGGGGGGTGCCTGGCTCAAAGGCACTTCAGTAATGATCTGCCCGAGGATTAAATCGACAACCTTCTGGGTAAGACCAGATCCCTCATTACCAGCACACGGCTGCCCCCATTGTTCAGGTATTGTCCACCCTTAACATACACACATCAGGAATATTCTAAATCTCTTCAGTTTCTCTGTAAGAGCTGCTGTTGGATGATTTCACACTTTCTGTAGCTTGCACAGACACACACACACACACACACAGAGTGAGAGGATGCAGCAGGCCCAGTGAGCAGACCTCTGATGAGAGAGGAAAAGACAGGCCAAAGCAGTAAGCCCTCGAGTCATGCAAAATGCAACACAAACGCTGCTCCATGAAAGCCTTCTGATGGCATACAGGCCAACACACACTCACTCACTCTCACTCTTCTCTTCTTTCTCCTCTTCTTTCTCTTTTCCTCTCTCTACAAGCCCTGACACTATGTGTCACACACATATGCTAGCAAAACTCAACAAGTATGCACATAACACTCGCTGTGTTCATTTGTTTGGTCTGTTCAGTTTGTTTAAGTAGGTAAATCTCACACATTGGCATAAACCCCATCTCCTGGCATTCTGTACTAATTCAGGATTTTGGATCATAAACGGCTGTTTGGTGAATCAGGATGTGCTTCTGTCCAGTTCTGGATGAAGATGGTCCTTTAGTGTCACCTTTTCACCTTCATGATGTCACAAAACTATTATATACACTATGTGGTCAAAAGTATTGGAACACCTACACATTACACATATAGGAGCGTTTAAGATATTATTATTATTATTGGTCCTCCCTTTGCAGCTGTCGCAGCTTCCGCTCTTGTGGGATGGCTTTCAGCACAGTTGTAGTCTGAGGGATTTTTTTGCCCGTTCATCCAGAAGAGCATTTGTGAGGTCAAACAGGGATGTTGGATGAGAGGACCTGGCTCACAATCTCTGTTCTAGTTCATCCCGAAGGTGTTTGATGGGACTGAGGCCAGGACTCTGTGTGGGCCAGTCAAGTTCTTCCAACTCACCCAACCCAGCCTTTATGGACCTTGCTTTGTGCACTGGGCCAGTCATGCTGGAATAGGAACAGGCTTTGCCAGAACTGTCCCCATGAAGCTGATAGCATGAAAACATGTTAGAACTCAAATGTACATTTATGTTAAAATGTATAATTATCAATAACATGATTTTGTTTAGTTAACTGTTGACTCTATTTAAATTATTTATGAAATCATTTGATTGTTGTGGTTTAAACTTTAGGGAATTTGTAAACAACAACAACCTGTGTATAGTACCTACAGACAGCATCATACCCTTATCTGATTAATAATTAATTTAACTTTTTAAGGTTAGAATTGATTAGTGAAGTAAGTCATTTAAGGGAAATATGAGGAAAGTAAAATAATATGTAATTATAAGGGAAATAAAAGGTGTCCTCTTAACATTCAGTTGCTACTTTCTCTTGTGTAACTGTGTTGGATGGATAAAAACATTATTGCTGCTTTGTGGTTGGTCACTTCTGTGACTTTTGAGGTTTATGCTTTTTTCAGACTAAAAACATCAAACAAATGTTCAGTTCCTGTTCTGAGAGACAGTGGATATCTTTACACGTTTCCCTGCAGTTCCCTGCAAACCCAGAGTCAGTATCATTTAAGATTTATCTTTATCTGTGAGTGGAAGCTCAGTTTCTGTCATTTTGTCTGTGTGGCAATCTGTGTGTAATCTTTTCATGGACAATTCTCCAGGGACAAATGCACAATGTGTTTTTCAGTGTTTGACCTAATAATACTGTACACAGTAAATCTGCCAGTGTTAAATTAACACTATTAGAGTTAAATTAACACAGAGAGTGTTATATTTTGACACCCTCAGTGTTAATTTAACTCTAACAGTGTTGATTTAACACTGACATATTTACTGTGTATATATGGAGCACTGGACACTGGAGCATCTGTACAGAACAGAACCTGTACCTGTGTGATAACCACTTTGTGTCTGAGTGTCTGAGTGCTTTTTAAATAGGTATCTGTTCTTATCAGTTTACTATCTGATATGTTGTCTGTATGGGATAATATGCTAAATAAATGTTTAGAACAGGTCAGATGGGATAGGAGCTTGCTTATGGAATGGTGCACCTCCTTTGGGGGCAGCTGTGGGCTAAAGTTTATGTCCAGCAACACTTATTAACTATAAAACTTTCACCTACAAGTGAAACATCCAGAAAAATCTAAAGTACAGCATGTTAAGTACTCTAGTACTGAAGCTCAGCATGAGATAAAAAAATCCACATAAAGCTGTAAAACAGGCTGATATACTTTGAGCCAGGCACCTGACCCCCCAACTGCTGCCTGGGCACCATGTATGATGAGGCTGCCCACCACTCTGGTCAAATTCCAGTGTGTGTAGAATAGTGGTGAAGCAGTTGGTTCATCTTTCTTGAATGTTCACTCATTTTCTTTATTTCTCTTCAATTTCTTTGAAAGCTTTCAGCTTCTATATCTGTCCATCACACACACACACACACACACACGCACACACACACACACACTCACACACACACATTTCCCACTTGATAGTGTGTTCTCCAAACTATCTGTGGGAGTGTGCTTGTGCCTCCTAAGGTGTTTAAGGATATGCCCACTGTGTGTGGTAATGGAGTGCATTACTAATTCAGAGAGAGAGAGAGAAAGAGAGATTGTAGTGTTATGGCTCTATAGTTAGGACTGTGACACACTGGGCCGGCCATAATCTCTATTGTATATTTTGGTCAACTGATTGCATTGAATAATACATGGCTAAAAGCCTCCTGCCTCACCAATAAATCTGCCCCCTTTTCTGTTGTTGTTCTTGTTAAAAGACTGCACTTGTTCAGGCGTCCCCTCAGAGTCCCTGAATGCAAACAAATGCACACTGTTCCTCACTTTTCTCTTTTTCTCAATCTCTCATACACTGTACATGAACACACACACACACACACACACACACACACACACACACACACACACACACACACACACACACACACACACACCCCCGGTCATGTAG